>PVIY010037131.1:0-24930 GCA_004026745.1 Myrmecophaga tridactyla
TATACTTTATACTCAGAACACATAAATGATTATTTTATAATATATTTAAAATCTGTCAGTTCAATTTAGCAAAAATCTCAAAGTTTTCTTAACAATATTTTCAACTGCTAAATAATTCCAGGAATGTGTTAATTTACAAAATTAAGTTACAGTTTTTAAAGGCTAGTTCAGAGTTTTATTTGTTTAAATGCCACTTTTTAATTTAAAAGTTTTACCCATGCTATTTCTATGAAGACTTAAGTAATTTTTAATTTCTTTGCTTTTTAAATTCTTTAAGCATTTTTATTCCTTTGTTACCACTGTTTTATATAAAACCTTAATAAGGGTATATTTTAACTAGAATATAAACTCTTAGATGCTAAGATTTGTGTTTTTTTTAATTTATGACAGACTGGAATTAGTAAAGTCATTATAACTTCAAATTCTTATATGTATTGAGATAACAAATGGCTAAGAAAGAAAGGTTAGATTTTTTAAAATTCAGTTATTTAAAGTTATAAAACATCAATTTATATTTTTATTAAACTTAATCAATTTTAAATAAAATATTTGAAGTATTAGCATATTTTACATTTTATTATATTTTATATGTTTTATCAGGGTTAGGTAAATTGCTCCGTTTATGCAACTGTTAGACTACTTTAAGAGGAATTTTGAGAATGTATTTATAATATTACTTTATTTATTAATAAGTTTATTTAAATTTAAGGAGAACATACTTAAGCAGAATAAAACTGCATTTGCTCAATTCAAAAATTCATCATTCAATTCCTTTTACTGTTTTTATAATATTTTAAAATTATGATGAACTTTTAAAAGTACAAGTTTCTAAACTTGTTCCAAGTTTACATCTAGGAAAGCATCTTAACTGGTTGCACAGACAGAAAGATATTAGGCTTTTTGGGTTTGAAAATTTTAGGTAAGGGGCATGGAATTTTGAGTTTTTATGCTTTTCCGTCAACTATTTTTAACTATTAGATTTATTTTACTAAATATTTTTGAGAGGGACAAGTAAAGGATTGATTTCATTTTTACTGTTTGCAAAATGATTTTAACTGCAATATCTTTAACTTTAACTATAATAGTAATATTTTCATTTTAAATCATAGTGAGGCCAGATTATGTCACAGAAATAAAACCTTTTTGTAGATATAACTAAAATGCTTTAATTTCCAATACAGCCTAAAAGTTCCCTTTTTAAAAGAATTTTTTAATTAGTAACCAGTTATGAACATTTGACTAATATAAATGTAGGAACATACCAATTAATCATTAGACTGAGCACATTAGCTAACAAATAGGCATTAAATATTTAACATATCAAATATATTATATAACAATTAAACAGATGTGAAACACTTATAACACCACTTTAGAAGTGATTAGAGGAGTAAAAGGCTTAGAAGGTTTTTTATGAAGGAGGCAAACCAATAGAGCAGCACAGAGGAATAAGATTGTTAAACTTGCCAGCAGGAACTTTCAGACCATTTGTTAATCAAGAATGCCACCTTGTGGCCAGTGTCTTTTGTTGTTTTAAAGGGTATTGGAGAAGGCTTATGGAGGTTTGGTCATGGGATGTGTAGGAGTTATTGCTCCTTTGGAGGCTTATGGGGTTACCCAAGATGTAGTTTTAAGTGAGACTAACTGCCTGGATTTATGATCCAGTCACAACAACAAAGCAGGTGTCCCTGGTTTGTTGTTGGAACCAGAAGAGTGCATGCAGTCTTTCACTCAAGGCATCCCCCATTACTTTGGACTGCTACAATGGGGAAAAGCCCTCCTGGAACTGGAAAGTTTTACTAGGGCTAGATTTTTCAATCCAATAAAAAATGCTTGGGGAGCTGACTGGGGCACCACATCAAAGCAGGTCCAAACACTGTGGGGTGACCATCGTGGGACAAAATCTCTCAAGGGGAGGATCTGGGCAGAAAGACATCACTTACCTAAGGTTGAATTAGTTGTAGGTGTCAAGTGCTGTGGATGTGTGATGGTCTCCTAAGAAGATGGTATGAGCTGGAAACTCAAGCTGTCAATCACATGGAAATCATAGCGACCATGCAGGTTCAGGGAATGGAGTAACAGGAAGACTGCTCCCATGGGTCCTAGGGGCCAGAAAGCTAAGCCTTTAGTCAGACCTCCATCCTGCATTTTCAGCATCATTTATGCTGGGCATGGGTTGTTAAAGGATTCCATGAGACAGCAAGTTAAAGCTTAATAGTTTGAGAAAGAGAGAAACAGATTGAGAGCAAAGGTAGAGCAGGCAGGTGGGAGCCAGCAAAACATGCTAACAAAAGGAAAGGAAAAAAGGCTCCAAATCTCTGACACTTGGGTTCTAAAGGGAAAAAATGCACCAAGAGGGGTAAGGGAGTGATGTATGGCCACAGGCTTTGTGGGGAGATATCAGGCTGGTTCAGATTATGGCTTCATGTTCATGGTTATCTGGTCTGGTCTCTGGCAGGTGGGGTGTCAGCACATTCATGCTTATTTATCTTGCCAGCATATCAGGTCCTATCAGAGGATCTGCTGAGGGAGAGAAACTGAAGGGGTCCCCATGCCAATGAATCCATTTTGAATGTCAAGCTTTATTTTCTGAGACTTCACATAGGATAGCTTGTAGGGTGATCTGGTACTGATGAACTCCTTCAGCTTTTGTTTGTCTCGAACTGTATTAATTTTTCCATCATTTTTGGAAGGAAGTGTCACTGGATATAAAATTCTTGGTTGGAAGGTGTTTTATTTCAACACTTTAAGTATTTTAACCCACTGCCTTCTTGCTTTCATGATTTCTGATGAGAAATTGGCATTCAATGTAATTGGAATTCCCTTATGCAGAATACATTGGTTTTCTCTTGCAGCTTTCAGAACTCTCTCTTTGCATTTGATAATGTGATCAAAACATATCAGAGTGAATTTTTCTTCATTTTTATCCTGTTTAATCTTTTCTGGGCCTTTTGGATGTGCATATTCATGTCTTTTGCTATGTTTAGAAATATCTTGCTCATGAAATTCCTCTGAATATTCCTTCTGCCTCTTTTTCTCTTTCTTATCCTTCATGCACACCAAGTATATTGGTACACTTGGTTGTGTCAAAAAGGTGTCTGAGGCTATTTTCTCTTTATATGATTTGTTTTTCTTTCTGCACTTCAGTTTGCCTCATTTCATGTGTCTTGTTCTCTACTTCACTGATCCTTTCATCTTCCATCTCCAGTCTGCTGTTGAAGCCTCCTGGGAATTTTCCATTTCAGTTATTTTGCTCCACAACTCCATTTATTTTGTTTGTTTTTTTTATATAATTATTGCCTCTTTACTAAGTTTCCCATATTGCTTATTCAATGTTTCTCTAATATTCTTTAGCTGTTTCTATTTTCCTTTGCCCCCTTTAGCATTTTTAAGATTATGTTTTTCAAGTTTTGTTTGTTATGTCCACATCCTGGTCTTCTTTGTTGGTGTATTTTGTATTTTCCCCTGCCTTTGAATGGGCTATCATAACCTGTTTGATATGTACTTTTTTATTGCATACTGTACATTTTAATATTTAAAAATGTCACCTATGGGATTTATTCTCTGAGATATCTGTTTCTTGATTTTGTAAGCAGCTGATGATAAGACAGATTTTCTTCAGCTTTAGTCCTTATATCAGGATGGTTTACTTATGGCAATTACAATATGCAGGGATTCCTTGTCTTTGTAAGCCTGTGTCTTGTCCTGGGCTTTGGCTTGTAAGTTGTTTTGGAGTTCCCCTGTTTACAGGATTTTGTTTGTCCCTTCTGTTGTCCAGGAGACAGACCTTCATTTCTCAGTTAGTTGATACTGGCAAGCCTTTGCCTCAGATTTTCTGCTTCTATTGTTTGACACTTCTTTCATTGTCTCAAGCTGCATTTGCCTGGAAGGCAAATCCTTACAGAAGGGGCATGTCACAGAGCACTTTCCCAAATCAGTCTTTCCTAATCAAAACAGACCCATGGAGGGGTACAAACTGACCCTATAGAGCCAAAGGGAGAGAGAGGATTAGGAGGCACTCCAAGTGCTTCTTCAATGGCTTCCCAAATTTGAGCTTTCTTGGTCTGCCTAGCAAATTCAGCTCTTCAACTAACTGTCCCCTGCCACACTGAGGAAACATAGCATCTTTAATTCTCCTCCACTATGAATTTTATTAAGTGCAATTTGAAACAATGGCCATCCTCAGAGCTGGACCCCCAATGATCTGAAGTCATTAATCAAAACATGTAATAATCAGTGATCAGCCCTCCCCCACCTTTGTCTTAAGGTAGAGGATTTTTGTGACCCTTCCTGTCACAGTGAGCTAACCAGATGCTGGACCCCATGGTGGCTTGCTGTGAAAGTCGGGGATGGGCACCCATAGCTGCCATGTGAAGAAGGAAATTTGTTGTTCTTTACTATAATTTATCAGCTTCTTTCTCTCCTTCTTTCCTGGATGCTGTACAGTGATCTCCTGGCCTCCAGCATTTCAAAATACTGTTTCAGATAGTTCCTGCCTATTTAATAGTTGTTTTAGTAGAAGGACTGAGTCTTGGATTGCCCTATCTTCTATGTCACCATACTCTCTCCCCTGCTCTTATTTTTGAATTTGGGTTGGCTTTAGTTATTTGCTTGACTAGCAGAATGAGAAATTGGTGATGTTCTGGGACTTGGGGGTTAGGTCATAAGATGACCTTCAAGTTCCTCCTAGTTTTATTCTGTGGGAAACCAGCATCAATGTAAGAATTCCAAATACCCTGAAATCACAGTTCCATGAGAAGCTTAAGCCACATGGGAGAGGCCCTGGAGGATGTGGTGCTATGTAGAATGAGATGCCAATGATTACCAAGGTACAAGGAATTTGGATAGAGATGTCAATCTGAAAATGGATCCTTCATTCCTATCCACCAGATATGGTGCCTCATAGATCAGACACATACTTCTGAGCTGAACACTTTCTTAATTCCTAACCTACAAAATAATGAACAATATAAAGTGGTTGTTTTTAACAAGGATCAGCATACTGGATCATGGAGAGAAAGGGGCTTACAAGCTGTTTATGTAAAGTTTTATTGAAAAATGCTCATTCATTTATGTATTGTTTATGGGTCTTTTCTTGCTACAACTGCAAAGTTAACTAGTTGTGGAAGAGGTATATAGGATGCCAAACCTAAAATATTTACTATCTGGCCCTTTATGGAAAAATTTGATGAACCCTGTTTAAGTCTCTAAGTTTTGGTAATAGATAACTAGAATAGTATTTATTCAGAATTCCATCAAGAATTGATTGTATACCTTTTTAATTGTGAAAAATAAACACATGGATTCAGAGATAAATGAAGAATACTGTAATTTCAAGAAGCTTATAGTCTAGTTGGGGAAAGAAGCAGATAATGCAATAGAATAAGTACTATTATATAATTTCATTGCAATTTTATAGAATACTTATTATGTGCCAGGTCCTATACTAAGGACTAATGATAGTAATGATAGTTAGATGGTACCTTCCCTTGAAAAGTTTATAGTTCAGATGTTTGCATTTCCTATGGTATATCCAAATGGAACTATCCAATAAGGAGCTATTCAAAATTCTGAAACTTTGAGAATGTTCAGGGCCTAAAGTTAGAACTTATTAGAGGTAGTAAAGCCATGAGAATGAATGATATTCCTAGGGAAATCCTGTTGAATGATACAACAATGGAAATGAAAACAATCCTAAGACCTGTCATTTAAGGATTGGATAGAGGGAGAATATTCAAGTGTAAACACTAGGAAACAATTATCAGAGATTAGAGGACAATCAAAATATATCAAAGTTACATCATCCAGATGTTAAGGCAAGATGTTCTTGGAAAAGGTTCCCCTGAGAAACAACTAATGAAAGAGCAAATTATTGGGAATTTAGAACTGCTGAGGATGATAGAGACTGAAGAAAGACTTTGCAAATGCTGAATTGGAGAAAGAAAACACCAAAAAATAAGGGAGGGGATATGCAACTTAGGGAACAAGCCATACTGGACCCCTTCCCCTCACTTAGTCCCACATGGCTTAAGCATCACACTGTGGCAGCACTCCAGCCTCACACCTCCTGATGTGTTATGTATGACAGAGTTACTCAAAGTAGTGACTAAGAATCTCACACATATTCAGGTGTGGGAACTGAAGGCCACATAGATTTAGGGAAAGCCTAAGCAGTTGGTTAGTGAAGTCATATAAAAGGGCCTCCTGGGAAAAAAGAGACCCATGGAAGAACTCTTGGCAAACTGTGCACACATCCAACTGGGTCTCTAATTGCTGCAGCACCTAGATCATGAAATGGGCATTTTTGAACACTGACCACATCTGACACCCTGGGGTAGGATTCCTTAACTTGAAATTTACTGAAGACAAAAAATCCTCATGGGAAAAAAAAGGAAAACTGAAGTCCTATAAGGCAGGGTAAACCCCAGAACTAAAAGTGACAAATTGAAGGGGGCATTGATCATGGGAGAGCAGTTGAGCAAATCATAACCACTGAAGAGGAAAGTCTTCCCAAAACTAAACAAGATGCCCCAAAACCCCTGTAGAAAAAATAAAGGAAAAGAAATATTCTCTTGGAGGTGAGACAATTGGACATAAAAGGGCAATCTTAAAAGTTACACTATATGTCAAGGGAAGAAATTGATGCAGAAGACCTGAGAAAATTTGAATAGTTAAACATGGGCTGCTGTAAAGGTTCAGTACAAACTGGACCAAGCATTGAATAAGAACCTTAACACACAAACAATCTACAATAAAATCTTAGGTAAGAGGTAGAAACTGACTTTCACTGCTAGCACATGAAAATAATCTGATGCTCATACATCAGCAAAAAAAATCACAAGCAAAACAAAGAAACAGGAAGATACAGCTCATTCAGGCTACAAATTAAAACTTAGAGGAAATTTTGGAACAACTAATCAATGAAGCTCAAACAAACCTTCTAGATCTATTCAAGTTCAAGGAAAATATGAGTAGAAATAAACTAAATATAGATATTGTAAGGCCTGGCCTGGTAGCCTCTGGCTGGAAGGCCCCCACCTGAACTAAAACCATGAACATCTGGGCATATAGCTGTTCAAACTCAGCCAATCAGGACCTGCCCTGCCAAACAAAGGACCCCCACTCCACACGGCCATAGCTATGCCCACCACACATGGCCCGTAGCTATGCTCCCGGCCCTAAAATGCGTGAAACTCCTAACCTACCACAGGAGGCCCCGTAGGCATCATCAGCACCCCCACTAGGTAGCCTATATCTAACCCCGCCGCTCCTAGGCGGCACGACTTCCCCAGCCAGCACCTTGAGCACCCAGACCCAGGAACCTCGCCCTGGGAAAATAAAATTTTAAACTTGGACTCAGTTTCTCTGATTTCTCAGTCAGCTATCATCTAAAACCTAACAGATATATACCTAAAGAATATTTAAAAGGATAATTTGTGAACAAAAATATGACAGTTTAAAAAGAAACGGACAAAATTTAAGAGGATGAAAAATACAATAATGAAGAGTAATAGCTTGAGGTTATTAAGTACTAGAGAAAATCATGTTCTTAAAGTGAATCCATTTCTCTGGTTTTAGACCAATTGTGGGTGGAACTTTTTTTACTTACATTACCTCTTTTTTTCACCACAGTAACTCAGAAACTGAGGGCAGAACAAAATTCAACTTTTCCCAATGTTACACTATCAAGAAATAGCTGACCTGGATTTTTTTTTTTTTTTGTATGTTGTATGGTGGGGGTCACATTTCATTATATTTCCATGTAAGTATCCCATTATTGGAGAACCAACTGTTGAATTTTTGTTTGTTTTCTTGTTTTTGTTTGTTTTGCATGTTTGTTTGTTTTTTGGAAAGTGCATGGGCCAGGAATTGAACCCAGATATCCCATATGGCAGTTGAGAATTTTACCACTGAACTACCCTTGCACCCCCAGTTGATCTGGATTTAAATCACTGTTTTATGTTGTGATTCTAGGGGAATATGATTATAAGACTAATGAATAAAATTCACATAAAGATATATGTTAATTCAAAATAAAATGTATTTTTGGTAGTTATAGTGTTGTGTTAATGGCACCCATTGATTTCTGAGATTGTGACTTCATATCCTAAGGGTTTTTTTTTATTTTTAATAGACAATTTAGAGAATATATTTGGAAAGTAGGAAACAAAAAGTATGGTGTTAATATTCATTCAGAATATGACCAAAAGTAGAAAAACTGAACTACAGAAAAAAAAAGGCAGAGTACTGAAGTTGTCTTAATGGCCATATTATACATACAAGCAAAATAAAACACAAATTTATTTCATGAAAATAACCATTAAGGAAGAGTACAGGAATGTTTATAGAACAAGTCACAAGTATTTTAAAAATTTGCAAAATGAAAAATAATGAAAAAATGTACAAAAATGAAAAAATAAATTAGGCAATTTACAAAAAAAGTTTTATACTTTACATTAGACTGTAACTTAGAGTGTATTATTAATCACTTTTGTAACACATCACACATTTTTCTTATTTATTTATTTTTTTGCATGGGCAGACACCAGGAATTGAACCCGGGTCTCCAGCATGGCAGGCAAGAACTCTTCCACTGAGCCACCATTGCCTGCCCACATCACACATTTTTACATCACAGGTTGAGTGTTAAAATAATTCAGATATGACAAAGCTTAGATTTAACAAGAATACAAGGCAGAATAAGTCAACTTAAACTGAAATGGCTTGTATAAGTAAAATTAACACCAAAATTACAGTGATAGACCGGGATATATAAACATCTTCTAGGTATGAGTTGGTCAATAATTGGGCAGAATTAATTAAGACATTTGCCAATCAACTTCAGATAAAAAGTCAAAGTTCTACTGTAGTTCAAATAAAAAGTACATAATTTTTTTTAAATGATAAAACTATCTTAACATCACTTATGCCCTAATTCCATCAATTATATTTTGGAAAAGAGACCAGAATATTGATTTTAGGTCAATGAAGTTATTTTTTAATTCTAATTGCTATAAACTAAAAAAGCCTACTCAGGAAAACTGGCAAATTTCAAAATGGCTTAATATCTACAACAACTATTATGTCAAGTATAATATCCAGATGAAACTGTAGATACTGTGTAAAGCTAAAATAATCTCAAGCTATTTGCATTATTAGGTTCATCATACAAATGTTGTAAAAACTGAAATGTTTCCTTTGAAAACTATTGGTACTTTAAGCACTGCAATGTAGGAAAAATACTTAGAAATAGCAAAAAAAGTGTAATATCCCAGATTTGAATTTTAGTTGCATATTTATACCATTCAAACTCTTGATTTTTAACCTCATTCAATCCTTTGACAAATACATTAGTTCTTTTCAATAAAAAATTAGCAGTTGCAGCAAAAGAAAGATTGAAATAAAAACTAAAAGAAAAAAATATCCTCTGACCACTGAAGGAGCCAGCATATAAGTAAAGAATGTGAGAATTTTCTTTTTTAAAAAAATCAATCTCTTCCCTGTAGTCATTGAGCACTATGTTTTGCAAAGTCCCACTCTCAGCTCACTCCTAGGTTTATTTGAAATAATAAGCTAAGGAATGCCAGACACATGTTCATTTGATTATTCCCAGACAATACTAAGGATAAAAGTATTTTGAGTCTTCAACATATTTAATGTGGAGATGACTGTAATCTATGATATTTCAACTGTCCTGAAGATAATTAAACTTGTGTTTTATAAATTTTGGTATGAATTGTATGTCTAACATAGCAATCAATATTTCTAGAATGGGTTCATTCCACATTTATCCTCACTCTAATGATCTGAAATAAGAAGTAGCTTGAAGAAAAAGATCCCTACACACCCCAAATATATATAGTATTCAAACTTCTATGAATTTAGTGGGAAGTTATCTTTTTGTACAATGAAAAAGTTGTTACAATGCTTATATAATTTTGAGGTTAAATACAGGATTCCAAAATCTAGTCTCTATTAACATACACAAATAAAAATATTACATAAGCACTAAAGCTAACTCCAAAACAGGACCCTTAATATCTGAACAAATTATCTGTTATTCCAAATACTGCCATGAATGAACCAACTGTCTTAAGATCCTGATGACACTTGTGTGGTTTCCTATTGCAACAAAACATTTTAGAGCTAGAAAGGGACCTCAGAGTTTCAAGCTCAATTCAATCTTTCATTTTACAAATAAAATAATATTCAGAGAGGTTATAACAGTGATGGTGCTATTTTTAATGCAATAGCAAGTTATGATATCCTGTCCACTGAATACAGAAAACAAAGACTGCAAACAATAGGTACTGCTTTTAAGAAAACATCTGAACTTTGTGGAAGAGAAAATTACTCAAATTTAGATATGGCAGAAAACCCATAATTCATCTCTCAGGCCACCATTATTTATAATGTGCTACTAAAATACATTAAAGTAAGAATAAAATGATTATGTGAATTTCACCTCAATAAAAAATTACTCAGGTTTCTGAAGTCTTTACAGATTATTATTAAGTTTGGATGAAAATGTAAGACAACTACTGGCCCAAATATTTAAATCAGACAGCAATATAGACAAAGCACATTATTTTCTGGGGATATCTGATGATAAGGCCTTGGGTGACATAGCTACTTAGAGAAATGAAGTTGACTGAATTCCTTCTGTTTTAGAATAAAACACACTAAAATAAACACTTTGATATGTGTGCTTATTGGGAAATAGGACATAATTGACAATTCATGGCAAATCTTAAGAATTAAGCTCAGTTATTATTATAGAAAGGCAAAATATTTGTAATATCTTGTGTTTACATGTACTGTAAAGCAGTAAGTCAAATGCAAAATAATGGACACTCCTTTTTCTCCTATTATCTTTTTTCTCTTTTTTTGTCATTATCCTTTATCAATTCTTACATGGATTTTAGAGGACAGAATTTCTAAACTACTTTCTCAAATACAATGAACTAAAAGGCATAAAGTACTCAACAACAAAAGGATACACTAAGCAAAATATGAAAAGAATGTTTACTTGGACACACAATAATGTTCACTTTTAAGAGCTGGTTCTAGAGCTCTGCTGTCCAATACTAAGCTGTCCAATTTTTTTTTACCTAAAATGGGCATCCCAATTTTACTCAGCTTGAAATATGATTATATCTACATTGAGATGTGCTACAAGTATTAGTACACTTACAGTTTCCAAAGACTAAGCACAAAAAAGAATGTAAATTTTTTTCTTAATTTTTTATATTGACTACATGTTGAAATGATGGCACTGAACACATTGAATGAAATACAATATAAATACAGTGAATTTCACCTGTTTCCTTTTATTTTTTTAAGTGCCTAGTAGAAAATTTAAAATTATAGGTGGCTTGTATTCTATTTGGCAGCATGACTCAAGAACAGAAAACATTGAGGCTTTAAGTGGACTTGGATTAGAACCAGTACCTATTTACTATGGCATGCTTAGAGGAAATTTCTTGAGATTGTAATCAATAAGTACAATCTTGACAACCTCCATCATAGTTCTGTGATAGTTCAACTTTTTCAGTAATTCTAGGTTATATATGAGAAAAGCTAAGAGCAACAGGGATGAAATTATTCACTTTACATGCATTTTAGAGCATGCATTTCAAAGAACAAAATATAAGCCATGGTACCAAATTAACCAAAGAAAAATGATCAAATCAACTTAAAAATTAAATAGACTCTGACCATTCTATTCCATTCTTTATAAGACTGCTCAAACCTAGCTGCTAACATAGAAAGTTTGCCATATATATATATAGCTTGAAGTTAGTATTCAAAAATAAGATTCTTAATTGTACAGAAGTTCAAATCAGAATAAACAGTATCAATGGCATTTTGAAATACTCATTACAATGAAAATATTAAAGAAAGTGTGAAGTTACTGAAGAACTTTAAACTGTCTACCAAATGGCAAATTTAAAGTTCCAAAAATTATAAAAAATTAGATTGACATACTTTTCCCTCTTAATATTCACACCTATTAACAATGATCATATCTTTAGATTAACATGACTGAATGTGAGATATTTGACCACAATATTTGGAAAGTACATGGAGAAAAGTGTTCACAAGCACCTTAATGTTTAATGAAATTGCTCTCCATTGAGCATACTTGATGTGGTAATAATTTTTTCTTTATGTAACCTAAACAATTTTTAAGCTCTTCAAAGTACATCCAGATTTACTGGTAATTTACAGAGATGAATTTTTTTCCCAAGTGTTTCTACATTTTAAACCTTGAATAATAAATGTGAATAACTTGACTGAGCTACTGAACCTCCAAAATGTTAATGCCAAAGCAAAGTATGTAGAATTTTATAATATAAAGAATAATGACTTCAAAATGCAAAATAAATTCCAGGGCAAAATAATTTACAGATTTGGAACTGTAATGTTTCATTACCAGAATGTACAAATACTGATCTTTTTATAATTATGCAATACTGCCTCTGACTCCTGAGAAATTTCTAAACAGCTCATCTTTTTTATTTCAAAAAACAGCTTTTTCAGAATAAATGTAATTTTCTTGTTGTTTTTCATAATGGGAGTAAAGTCTTTAGCTTTGATAATTCAGGCTTAATAAAAAACAATGATTAAGTCAGGCCTGAGATAAACAAAAGAGCACTGAACTCTACCTATGCACTGAAGCCATATTCTGTTAGAATAGTGCTAGAACTTCATTAAACACACTCTTGAATAAGTAATTAAGCCTCCAATTTTTAACTAATAGGAATTTTAAAATGTATTAACTCATAAAATACAGAAAGTGTAATGTGACAAAATATGTGCATTTTCAAGGACTCACTTTAAAATTCAGACTAAAACTTAATATTTCAATTTAATGATGGCATTTGAAAAAGGTTATACTCCTGGGGAAAGAGCTCATAAACATGCTTTTTTTAAAGGGGAGGATGTTATAAAACCTACAATAATGAATAGCTGATCTTAACATTTCTAAAATCAGATAAATATGATCATCTTTGATTGCTATTTCAGTAATTTTTGATTCAGAATATGTGACTGTCCTCTTACTAATAACCAAAACACACATAAAGCATACTTGTAACAAATATTCAGAATCACATATTTTCATGAGATAAACATTTCTAAGATTTTAAGATGTGTGTTTGAGCATACAGTACTGCAATGTAGACTATATAAAATAAATAGAAAACATTTTTCAGAAGAAGATCACTAATCAGAGGCTGCATAGCATTTAAAGATTTAGCACTGGTTATATACAGAAGGGAAAGCATTTCAATTAGAAATACTCCACTTGTTACCGGGTGCTCTCTTTTAATATGGCAACATTCAGCAGCTTACCATTTTGACATTTAAAAATCAACAGGAATAGTGCTACTCTTCTATCCTTTAGTTCCCAGTGATGAACAATGCAGTAATAATTCCTGTGGTTTTCAGTTCCTCTTGAATGACACTTATCAGCAGAGAGAAATCTGATACTTTAGCTGAAATTTGGCAGCCAAAGAAGTGCACCCACTGCTCCAAAGTATCCCTCATGTTCTAGAAATGATGCTTTCCATTGACCTTTTGACCAATAATTCAGTGCATAGGCCAAAAGTTTCATTGAGAGAGTATTGACACATAAAAATTTCCAACAAGGACAATTTTGTTTATTTTCTCATTAACAGCACACATTCTTGCCACAGAACCAATGTTATTGATAATAGTAACTAAAGTAGCTCTTGCCAGATCTTATTTACTAATAGATTGTTGCTTCTCTTTATAAATCTTATTACCAAAATTAGACATTACAGCCCAACTTGGCAGACCAAATCTTTCATAATCTCCTCCACAAATATGGACCAGCTTGTCAGCTTCAGTGCTATCATCTTTGGATATCATTTAAACAGCCTCTTCAAAACTTTCACAGCCAGTAAATAAGCTGCATAAACCCAGAAAGGTGCCTCCATGAAGGCTTGCCCCGTTCACTTGTTTATAGTTGTCTTTGGAAGGGACTACTAAAATACTGACTCCTGAATGAATGGTCACTACCAGGAGTAGATAGGGATCATCAGGCTAAAAGACATCTTTTGACATCACTCAGGTTTGAGGCATTAGTGAAATAATAGCACTCTGCTTGTCCGTTGAAACTGACAGAACCTATACACAGCAAGCCCTTTACAAGGCAATCAAGTTCATCTAATTTGTGCTGGTGGGGGTTTCCAATTAAGTCCTTCTGCCTCATCCAAACCACCCCTTTTGAGACAGAAACATGATAGGGCTGGTGCTGTACAAACAAGAACAAAGGGGTAATAGGGAGTCTTATTCAAGTATCTACTAACCAAATGACACTGGCTTCAGTTGAGGTTTGAGAAGGAGATGGCCTGTATGAAAATCTTTTTAAAACTTGTAAGCACCACCTCCTGTAGCACATAGTACTGGGTGTAATGTTGAGAGGTTTTTATCTCTTCTGATTTGGATAAAAGTAGGCAGGTCCTTGGTTGGAAATCTGATAAAGTACAAGTTCCCTCTTCGGCCAAAAGTGTTAAACCCTTCAGTTCAAGGTGTACATCTTGGATGGCAGTGGATCCATATGCAACATTAGAAGTCAAATATTTCCAGATACTTTTTAAACTCTTGATTTCTTCTTATTCTTCCTCTGCTGTGGTATCAATAGGTTCAAAATATGCAAGCTTTCCTAGAATTCCCCCAATATCCATGCCAAACATGGGAAAGAGGTTTTCTTAGCATCTTTGTTGCTCATGCTCTTAATCCTCTTACCTAGGGCTTTTATGAGAGGATGATGATATATTGAGAAAGAACAGAAGCTGTGAAAGAAGGACACCCACAGAAGCTGAGAGAGATCCCCAGAAACAGAGAGAAGCCACTGAAGCCAGAAGCTGGAAGGAATGAAACTGAGAAGAGATGAAGAGACCAGCAGACATCATGTGTCTTGATATCTGACAGATAAGCCTGGGATCACCAGTAGCAGGTCTCTGGGGAGAAACCATTGTTTGTTGATGCCCTTTCTTTAATGCTCATTCGATATTATTGGGTAGGATCATTTTAATTAAGTCATTTCCATGTAAATGAGACCCATCCACTTATGGGTTGGACCTTTTGATTAAGTGGTTTCCATGGGGATGTGTCTCTACCCATTCAAGGTGGGGTCACTTATTTGAGTCTTTTAAGAAGGAAACATTTTGGAAAAAGCTTCAGAGATGACACAGACAGAGAAGTATGGAGATGCATAAAGAAAATACCTGCAGAAAAGCCATCTGAAGAAGCTGAGAGAGAAAATTAGCAAACGTTGCCATGTGCCTTTTCAACTGACAGGTAAACCCGGAATGTCATTGACCTTTTCTTGAGTCAAGGTATCTTTGTCTGGATGCCTTAGTTCAGACATTTCCATGCCATTAGAAGTGTAAATTTGTAACTTAATAGAGTCCCTTTATAAAGTTAACCCATATTTGGTATGTCACATTCTGGCAGCTTTAGCAAACCAAAACAGACTCTGGTACCAGAGAAATGGAGTGCTGCTGTTTGCAAATACCAAACATGATGGAATAGCTTTTTAAATGAATAAGGGGAAGATTCAGGAAGAGTTGTGAGGAATTTGATAGGGAAGGCCTAGAATGCTGTGAAGAGATTGTTCATAGAAATGTGGACTCTAACGATACTGATAAAGCCTTGGAAAGAAATGATGCATGTGTTATTGCAAACTGGGAAGAAGGTGATCCTTGTTTTAAGTGGCAAAAAAAATTGACATATATGACTACTTATTTTGTACGGAAGGCATATTTTAAAAGCCATGAACCTGTATATTTAGCAGGAGAGATTTCCAAACTAAATGAGGAAAATACAGTCTGGCTGCTCCTTGCAGCTTATAATAAAATGTGACAGGAAAGAGAGAAGTTAAGAATTGAAATCTAGGGTACAAAGAAATTGGAAATTCATGGTCTGGAAAATTCTGGGCTTCCAGAAAGGGAGACCCCAGAGAATAGTGCCCCACATGAGGAACCAGTTGACCATTTCAGAAAAAGCCAGTATTGGAGATGGAGTTAACCAGAAAAGACTTGTGAAAATTCCTATTGTCTGATGGGTACGATCCCAGTGCACTCATAGAAAATTGATAAGAATGTTATGGGATCTGTATAAATGGAACCTCTGCCAGTCTGGATTAAAAGGGACAGAAAAGGGACATGTTGAAGGAAAAAATAACTTCAAAGGTAGAACCATGGAAGCTGAGGTCTGAAGTCAAGAAACCTCAGGTCAGGAGAGCAGACCCACCTATGCATGTGGAGAGGGTGAGTTTGCCCTGAAGGCAGAGGCCTTTAATAGTTTCTAATGAGAAATTAGAACTTATTGAATTCCAGTAGCATTAGCAAACAAAAATTGTCACCAAAACACTAGCCCTACAAGAGTTGCTAGAGGAAGTTCTTTAAGTTGAAAGGAAAAGACAAGAGTGGCTTGAAGCAGTATGAAGAAGTGAAGATTTTCAGTAAAGGTAACTAAATGGGTGTTTTAGTTTCCTAGGCTGCTTAACATAAATACCATGAAAAAAGTGAGTTAAACAATGTAAATTTATTCACTCATGGTTTTGAGCCTGGGAAAATGTTCTAATCAAGGCATTATCTTGGTGATGTTTTATTCTTGAAGAATGGGGGTTAGCTGCTAATGATTCTAGTTCCTCAGTCACATAGCAAAACACATAATGGCATCTGCTGGTCTCTCCTTTCTCTTCAGGGTTTCATTGGTTTCATCTGATTTCAGTTTTTTGCTTTCGTGGCTTTTTCTCACACTCCAGATTCATACCATTTACAAAGACTCCAGTAATAAGTCCTGTCATGAATGAGGTAGGTCACACCTTAACTGTAATAGCCTCATCAAAAGATCATTCTTAGAATGCATTTACATTCACAAGAATGGATTAAATTTAAGAACATGCTTTTCTGAGGAACACACAGCTTCAAACCACCACACTCCACCCTCTGGACCCCAAATAGACATGTTCTTTCTATATGAAAAACACATTAATCCCATCACAATACCCCCAAAACCTTAAGTCATTTCAGATACAATGCTTGGTACAAAGTGTCATCAAAATTGGTTATAGATGTTATGCCGGTTTGAACGATGTCTGCCCCCTAGAAAAGCCATGTTTTAAACAAAATCCTATTTCATAAAGGTAGAATAATCCCTATTCAATACTGTATGTTTGAAACTGTAATCAGATCATCTTCCTGGAGATGTGATTTATTCAAGAGTGGCTGTTAAGCTGGATTAGGTGATGACATGTCTCCACCCATTTGGGTGGGTCTTGATAAATTTCTTGAGTCCTATAAAAGAGGAAACATTTTGGAGAATGGAGAATGAGGAGATTCAGAGAGAACAGAGCAGAACGACATAGCCACAAGAAGCAGAGTCCAGCAGCCAGTGGCTTTTGGAGATGAAGAAGGAAAATACCTCCCAGGGAGCTTCATGAAGCAGGAAGCCAGGAGAAGAAGCTAGCAGATGACACCATGTTCACCATGTGCCTTTCCAGATGAGAGAGGAACCCTGACCATGTTCACCAGCCTTTCCAGATGAGGGAGAAACTCAGACTGTGTTCACCATGTACCCTTCCACTTGAGAAAGAAACCCTGAACATCATTGGCATTCTCAAAGCAAGGTATCTTTCCCTGGATGCCTTAGATTGTACACTTCTATAGACCTGTTTTAACTGGGACATCTTCTCAGCCTTAGAGCTGTAAACTAGCATGTGATTAAATTCTCTTATTTAAAAGCCATTCTGTTTCTGGTATATTGCATTCCGGCAGCTAGCAAACTAGAACAGATGTGGTTTCCCCTGGGATGCAATTGCCCTCCATCTGTGGACCATTGAAACCTAGGAAACAAATTATCTGCTTCCAATATACAAAGGAGGGCCAAGCATAGGATAAACACTTCTATTTCCATAGGAGAAACTGGAAGGAAAATAGGGGTCAAAAGGAAACATGTTTTGTCCCTAAGGCCTGATGGAGTAGCAGCCCCACTCCTTTCCAAGAATGTGTGCAACGACCTTGCTCTCCATTAACAATGAGTTGAAGACTCCCAACTTCTGAGAATATGTGGTGGTGGCCAGATTCTCTAAAATCCCCAGGGAATAATCTCCAACCATTGAGAACACTGGGATGGTAGCATTCTTCCTTAACTATGGGGTGAAAAGACTGCAATCTCCAAGCTCTGAGGCAGACTCAAAATTTTTAAACTTTGTACTGTATATATAACATATATACAAAGCAAATAAAGAAAAAAGCAATAGTTTTCAAAGCACTCTTCAACACATAGTTAAAGGACAGATCCTAGAGCTTGTCATGGCCTACCATACATCCACTCATTTTTCCTTCCAGATGCCCCAGAACACAGGACGCTAGAAGGAACAAAAACTTTTTGATCATCATAATCAACTTCTTTTCTTTTTTGTGGAAAATAATGTATATACAGAAAAGCAATACATTTCAAAGCATAGCACAACAATCAGTTGTAGAACAGATTTCAGAGTTTGGTATGGGTTACAATTCCACAATTTTAGGTTTTTACTTCTAGCTGCTCTAAGATACTGGAGACTAAAAGAAATATCAATTTAATGATTCAGCAATCATATTCATTTGTTAAACCATACTTTCTCTATATAACTCCACCACCGCATTTGATCTCTCTATCCCTCTCTTAAGGGGTGTTTGCTTTATGGCCATTATAACTTTTATATGTTAGAAGGGTCTGTTAACAATATGGGGTAAGGAGATGGAACTAGCTGATGGTCTGGAGAGTCTAGGCCCTCTAGGTTCCAGGACTTATCTGGTCCAGGGACCCATCTAGAAATTGTAAGTCTCTGGACAGTTACCCTAGTTAATGGAACCATTGTAGGAGCTTATATATTGCCCTAGGTGTTCTTTAGGACTGGCTAGAATGGTTTCAATTGGGGTTTGGCAAGTTATGATAGGTAGCAAGGTCTAATTGATGCTTGTGTGAGTGACCTCCAGAGTACCCTCTTGACTCTATGTGAATTCTCTCAGCCATTGATACTTTATTAGTTACACCTTTTCTCCCCCTATTGGTCAGGATGGACTTGTTAATCCTACAGTGCCAGGGTGGGGCTCATACTTGGGAGTCATCTCCCACACCATCAGGAAGACTTTCACCCCTGGATGTCATGTCCCATGTAGAGGGGAGGGCAATGATTTCACTTACAAAGTTGGTCTTAGAGAGAGTTAGGCCACTTCTGAGCAACCAAAGAGGTCCTCCAGAAGTAACCCTTAGGCATATCTTTAGGTAGGCTAAGCTTCTCTGCTACATACATAAGCTTCACAAGAGTAAGCCTGAAGATAGGTTTGACCTATTGATTTGGGTGTCCCTAAAGTTTGACACATTATCAGGAGATTCCCTGATGGAAAAGTTTAATAGTTTGACATTTTTTCTCCCATCCCTCAAGGGACTTTACCAATACCCCTTGATTATCTGCTTATTATATCCTAGGATGTGCCCAGACATTGCATAAGCTATACAGGATTAAAGGCCCTCATTCTTACTCTGGGCTCCCTGTGTTTCAATTGCTCAAATGAGCTATCCAGGAAGACACAGCTATAGACTGTGTCTTCCTTACTCCTGTGTTCTGAATTAATTTGATCCTGACATGATCATCTCATTCTTATTTCTAAATACCAGGTTACAGATATATAAAACAACCTCTCAATATCCAGAAATAATAATTACCTCTCCAAACTAAATGTGTCTTCTATAAGAGCTTCCAATCTAGGCCCCTGTTTTCTTATAAGCATTTTCTAAGGGAGACCATATTAATTGTTCTTTCATTTCTGGCTTATTTTGCCTCACCAAATGTTCCCAGATTCTTTGACATCATTGCAAAAAGGATTTTGCTCCTTTTTGTAGCAGCACAGTATTCAATCATATGTATACACTATCATTTGCCAATCTACTTCTCAGTCAGTGCATCCCTCATCCACCTGCACTCATTAGACATTATGTATAATGCCCAAAGTCCACAGTCCATCAACACTCTCAATTTTAGATAATTTCTTTGTTCCCCAGAAAATAACAAATAAACACACCCTCATCAAATAGGAACTCTAAACCTCCCCTTAGTTCTTGTCCTTCCCCCCATTATTTACCCCTGCTGTTGCTGTAGTACTGCTAATATTTTCCTGTTAAGCATAGCCAATAACATGCAATAGCAGCTTTCCCCCTGTTCCCTGGGCTTAAACACACTTTGTACACAAGTCATACTTTTAAAGTAGTTTTTGCAAGAATTTATATTTCTAGTGTTAATTGCTGAGACACATAGGTCTACACAACCCCTTTCAATCTTTTTTACCTGCAATATGGTAATATAACTTATAGACCCACTAGAGAACTGCCTTCACTTCTATCTATTCCCTTGCATTTGAGTTCAAATTCATTAGCTGCATGCTCACCCATCTCTACCTTCTATGTATCTCTAAGACCCCTATATTCTATATCATAAGCCTCTGATTTTACCTTTACCATGGTCATAAAGGTGGAGTCATACAGTGTCTATCTTTTTGTGTCTGGCTTATTTCACTCAGCATTATGTCCTCAAGGCTCATCTATCTTGTCATGTGCTTCAGGACATCATTTCATCTTACTGCTGTATAATATTACATAATATGTGAAGCCCTGATAAACTATGCTCCTGAGATCAATTCTCAGAGTTTGCACATTATATTTAATCCATATTAGTGAAGCACTATAGTAATTGTCTTTTTGTTTCTAAATTATTTCACTCACCTTACTGTCCTCAACATTCATTCATTTAATTGCATGTCTCATGAGTTCATTCCTTCTTGCAGATGCTCAATATTACATTGTATATATACACTACATTTCACCCTTCCATTCATCAGCTGATGTAACTTCAGGCCACCTCCATCCATTGCAATTTGTGACGTCTGCTGTCATAAGCACCAGTGTGCTAATGTTCACTTGTGTTCCAGCTCTCAGTTCCTTAAAGTATACATCTAACTACAGGGTTACAGGATCATACAGCAACACCACACCATGTCTCTTGTGGAGTCACCACTCTGCACTCCAAAACAACTGCACTACTATGCTCCCATGCCAACAATGAACAGGTAAAGCTCTCTCTCACTCCACATTTTCTCCAGCATTGTAGTTCTCTGTTCATTTTTAAACAGTTTTATGCACAAATCATACAATCCAACCTAAGTAAAAAAATCAGTGGTTCCTGGTGTAAACACATAGCCATATCTTCATCATCACAAACTACATGATGACATTTCCACTTCTTCCAAAAAGAATACCATATCCCTCCTCCATATCCATAGCTTATTAACATTTAACTTCGGCATATTGCCTTTTTACAGTCAATGGAAGAATATTACAATGTTATTGTTCATTGTAGATGTTAGTAAGCGTAGATTGTATCTTTTCCATATACCATCCCATTTTCACCAACTTGTAGTGTTGACATTCATTTGTATTCCCTCATGCTAAAACATTCTTATATTTGTACATTTACTCACCATCATTATTCACACTGCTAAGTTATACCATCACACTCTTTATCCTCTATTTTTCCTTCTGGTGTCATACATGCTTCAGCCTTCCTCACTAAAACATACCCACACTCAGCTTCATCTGTTTTGTGTCCTTGCCTTCGATTTCTCTGCATACATACATAATAATGGGATTGTTGGATCATACGGGGATTCTAAGTTTCTAGAGGAAATACCAACTTGCCTTTCACAGCAGCACATGACTCTTCACTCCCACAAACAGTGAATAAGTCCCTCTTTCTCCACATCCTCTCTAACATTTGTAGTTTTCTGTTATTTTTTTAATAATGGCCATTCTAGTAGCCATGAGATGATATCTCCTTGTAGTTTTGATTTGCATTTCCTAATAGCCAATGACATTGAGCAACTTTTCATGTTTTTAAGCCATTGACATTTCCTTCCATTGCATAGTTTGTCTTTTTCCTTTCCTGAAAAAGTCCTTTGAAGCAAAAAATTGTTCATATTTGAAGAGATCCTATTCACCTATTACTTTTTTCATTGTTCATGCTTTGGGTGTAAGGCCTAGGAAGCCACCTCCTATCACAAAGTCCTTAAGATATTTCATGCACATCCCTCCCATGGGCATGTCTACATTAACCTCTTTAAAATGTACTCTCTCTTTTTGAAAAACTTTACTATGTATTCCTACTGACACTCTAAATTCTTTTAGTTTTGAGACTATCAAACCTGGATCAGGGCTCAGCTAGAACCATTACAAACCAGACACCAGTTACATATTCTGGTGAGCCAGGCAGGAGTGATTTCAAAAGATCCCAGGAGAGCAGCATCTTCCACATAAGACATCAGCTGTCAAGACCTACATTTTGTAAGTCATGCCCCTCAATACTAACTCTTGCATTCTGTCTGGTCCTTTCTCCTTATCTGTCTTTACTAGCCATTATGCTCCTTATTCTTGTCACTCTCAGTGGCCTCTGCCTTCTTCAGTCTAGGTAGGCTGCTCATGATGAATTCCTCACTTACGTCCCTTCTTTTTCTACCCCTTTGCAGGTGCACTCTCTCCTCCCTTTGCTGCTGACTGCTAAGTCCAGGTATTTATTCCTTCACCTCCTCTGCTGTTCTTCATCTTTCATGTAAACTCAGTACTAGGTTTGCAGTAAGGCTTTTTTCTTGGTGAGACTTCTTGTGGTGCAAAGGTTGTGGATTTCCCAGGGGACTATCCTTACAACCCATGTACAGATCTTCATCTCTGGACATGCCCCCTCCTTTTCCCTACCCTTTCTCCAGAGGAAATTTTTCAGGATATTCTTGCTTACCTCTGCCTTTGCATATGGTCTATGTATCATTCCCACACTCTTTGTAACATCAACTTTCTCCTCCCTAAGGAGAACTCAAGCCTTATCTAAATGAGACCTCTGTCCCCTGTCTCTGTTTGTAGTGGTTTTTAGATCAGGTCATGCATGAAGCTTACTTTCTACCCCCATATTTGGGAAAGGAGCAGAGGTTTGTCTCAGAACCACCAGGGTGAGAAATCCATCTCACCAGCCCTCTGAGTCCAGCCAGCCCTGTGGTTCTGGCTTAAGAGCCAAAGGATGAATCAAGACAGCCTGTGTCCTAACATCTGTTTTCTCCCATACAGGGGAGCTCTGGGGTGAAAAAGTGTCTTAAGGTACTATTCAGCTGGCAAATGAGATGTTGGACCCCAGTGAATGAGCATCTTTCTGTCTCACTGTCTTTCAGAACAATGGCAGTCCATCCAGGATCCTGATTTATAGCCTCCGGGGTTGCATCCTGAAACATTGGAATAATCTGCCAACCATTGAACTGAAAAAGAAAATGTTGGTTTCTGGTTGTAACATTGCTTGGCCTCAATATAAATTGGGAAGTGCAGAAGAATGGCTGGAAAATGGTACTTGTGGCTTTAATACCATTCTCCAATTAGATATTTTTTATAAAAGAGAAGGGAAATGGTCTGAAATTCCTCATATCAAGTTTTTCATGGCTCTATATCAGGAAAAAAAACATGACAGGAGCTTGTAAAGTATGTTATCTTAAGGGAGAATTAAGAGATGAATCTTTTCTGTCTGAGGAAGAGAAGGAGACAGATATTTTAAATGGCCCATTTTTAGCAAAACCTCCAAAGTCTGAAACAGCAAAAAGACTCAGGAATGATCCTATCCCAAACCTAGACCTTGAGTCCACATACCAGAGCCTCCCATAGACCCTCCTCCTTTAAAGGAAAAGATTTCCAAACCCACTGTGCCCCCTTCTTATTCGAGTCTGACCAGACACACTCCATAGTGGAGCCCCTTACCACCCTCTTGGAGAAGGAAAAAAGGAACTCCCAAGGAAATGAAATATACCCTCTTTTGGAAGTAGCCAATGGGGATATGGGGATGTAAGAGTCCATGTTCTTTTTTCTATGACCAAGTTAACAGAGTGTAAGAAGCAATTAGGAAAATTTTCTGAGGACTCTTCCAAGTTTCTGGAAGAATTTAAAAACCAGGTCCTCACCTATGAGTTCACATATTAGACATCTGAGTTGTTCTCTCCTCCAGTTGAACTCCTGAGAAAAAAAATGAAGGATTTGGTTAGAAGCCCAAAAGCATGCAGATAAACTGTATGGGGAGTAGCAGGGACCATAGTGTTACTGGACAAAGGCCATGGGTTCTTTTGCATGATGTCCTCAGTAACCAATTCCTAAGATACTGGGTTTTCAAAGAGAGAAAGCAGATGACCTAGTGGCCCAAAATCTGTCTCCCCAAATTGCAGTAATCCTGATAGTTTTATTAGAGAAAAAATTAGCAGGGTTAAGGATAATGCACACAGTGGGCCCATGTGATGTAATTAGAGGTGATCTAATTATTGAGCATGCACAAATTGATTACTTACTTAGTCATAGCAGAATAAGGTATAGGTGACTTATAAGTTAAAGTCTAAGCTACTGAGAAGTGGTCAGGGCAAGATGGCAGTCTAGTGAGGTGTGGAATTGAGTTTGTCCTCCAAAGTAGATAGTAAATAGCCAGAAACAGTATAGAACAACTACTGGGGTTACATCAGTGACCAGAAACACTGCATACACCAGTGTGGGTCAGATGAACTGCCTGAGATCCCACACAGCCACATAAGCTGGCACCCATCACTAATGGGCATGACAGGCTAGTGCCCTGAGAGGAAACAAAATGGACTTTAATAGCAGCAAAGTCTTACCTCAACCAAGTTCCAATTGTGGATAAATTAACAAATTCTGATTACTGAAAATAGGCTCCCAGCACAGGTAAACCTGGAGTAAGTACTAAAGGTCCAAGGAGATTTTGCACCAGCAGAAAGGGGACAGGGCTGACAGAAATAATAATAATAATAATAATAATAATAATAATAA
>PVIY010037132.1:0-24925 GCA_004026745.1 Myrmecophaga tridactyla
GGACCGAGCACGTTCTCCTGCGCTCACCGCGGAGGCCACGGCCGGCCAGGCAGGACAGTCCGGGCACGGAGGGGACGCGGGAGGCCCTCTCCACCCCTGCGGGGACTGCCTGGGCGGGCGGCTTGGTGGGGGGCCTGGGGGTGCGGGCAGAGCGGGCGGCCTGGGGCGCGAGGCCCAGCAGGAGGGGCTCGCCCTTGGATGGCGGCCCTTCCTTCTTCCCTTCTCCCCTCACTGGAGCAGGTCATCCCCAGAAGCCTCCGTAGTCCGTGTGCCTACTTTACAGGAAACTGCAGCGAGGAGTGGTGCAGGGGGCAGGGCTCCTTAGGGGACGCGGGGGCCAGGCGCATGCAAGGGAGGGGGGTTGGGTTTTTGGGGGGGTTGGGGACCCTGCACAAAGGACGACAGGTCTGGGGGAATTTGGAAACATTCCGGGGGGATGAGGGCGCCTCTCGTGGTTCCTCTTTTCATCCACGTGGGGTGCAGGGAAAGGGTGCTTTCAAATGCCCTGCGAGAGCCCAGGAGCTGCCCTGCAATGCCAGAGGGCGGCAGCAGAGGGCACCAGGGCTCCGTCCTTGCCTCTCCGTCGCGGGCATTCTTCTCTATACGGGAAACAGGTGAGCCTTCAAGAAAATGTGGACAGCACAAAAAAAGCAAAACGAATAGAGATGGCCCACAGTCCCACCTCCCGGGGCAGCTAAAAAACATTTAAATGTGCATGTTGTCCCCGCCCTTTTCCCAGGGAAAGTTGTTTTTGTTTTGCGCTGATGTGAACACAGATGCGCGCCCGCTGTCCCGGTGCGGCGCGGCGGGCCCTGGAGGGCTGCGCACAGGGGCGCCGGGGCTTCTATAGTTCTCCTGAGGCCGGGGGGCGGCTGCAGGAGACTGGGCAGGGGTCGGGGGCTGCCGCTGGCTGGAGAGAAGCCCGCCGATGGCCCCGAGGTCGATGGGTGGGGAGATCTGGGACTCGGAGAAGAGCCAGGGAAGCCCCTGTGCCAAGCCAGAACAGAACGGTCATTTCCCTGCAATCTCAGAAAAGCATAAACCCCACCAAAGTAGAGACCAGTGAGACAGGCCCCACAGACCCTTTTCTCCAAGTTCCGGTCAATCCCTTTTCCTCTCTAGCCCACTTATCCCACTGGATGTATTTGAAGCAAACCCCACACTTCATGCCATTTCATCCATAAATATTTTATAAATACCACCAGAGATAGGGCTTTTTTGCTTCACAAAAACATAACCTTAGTACCATGACTATATAAATTAGCAATGATTCCTTATCAGCAGCAGAACCCCAGTCAGCATTCAAATGTCTCTGATTGTCTCAATTAGTTTCGGTTTGTTTATTCAAACCAGGACCCAGACACCGTCCAGATATTGGGAATGTTTGACCTTTCCCTGACGTCCCCTTAAATCTGTAGGTTCCACCTCCCCCTCCTTCTTTGTTATTTTCCCCTTGCAATGTATGTGTTGGAGAAACTGGGCTGTTTGTCCTCTTGTGTTACCCACATTCACAACCTTTATCTTCTAACTTTGTAGATGGTTTTGAATTCCCCTTCTCTCTCCCTCTACAAAGTTCTTTCCCAAGGGCAGCAGTCTTCATCTGTCTATTCTCTGCTGTGTCCCAGCCCAGAGTCGGTGCTCCTAAGAGGGTGACTAACCCTGGAAATAGCTGTCGCTACCCTAGCTTTACAGTACAAGAAGTGGAGGCTCAGAGAGGTTAAGTAACATTCCCAGGGTTACACAGGCAGGAAGTAAGGGCACTGGCCAGCAAACTCAATCTTTCAGGCTTTTAACTAGTTTTAACAAACATACACCAGACTGTCTCGTGACCTTCTTCCCACAAGGACGGGGGCGTCTGTGAAAGGACCCAGCTCCACTCCTCCGTGCCCCCAGCTTTTCACCTTGGGAAGGGCTAGTGGCCTGCCGTAGCTGAACCTGCCTGCACATGCCAGGCTGCACTGGGCCACCAAGGATCCCTGTTCTCCATGAGATATTCCCAGCAGCCCCGTATGTCTTAAACTCCCCAGGATAGGTCTGAACCCCAACGGCCCCACAGGGAGTAGCTCCCTGCCCTGGCATCTGGCATAGTTCATGGCAAGGAACCAAGAAACTGTTGGTTGAGAAGGGATCCCACAAAAGGAACAGAGGTGTCCAGGCCTCTTACTGCTAGGTCTTCCCAGCTCCCTCCCAGGTGTCTGCCCCCGCTCACCCTTCTCCCTGCCCCATGTAGTTCCAAGTGAGGTCCTCGGATCTGTGGCTTCAGCATCAACTGGAATCCTTTTGGAAAGGCAAATTTGGGGGCCCTACCCCAGACCCAATGAACCCTAGACTCCAGGACCCAGCAGTCTGTGTTTTAGTTAACAAGTCCTCCAGGGATCCTGTGAGCAGAGATGTCCCTGGCAAGGCCTCCGAGTGCCAGGTCCAGGAGGGTAACCCTGGCTTGTGAGTGATGGGGACAGGTGTCTCCTTTTCCAATGGGACTGACCATTTCTCCAGGTGCAAGGACATGGGATTACAGATAAGGAAGGCAAGATCCAGAGTCAGCCTGGGCTCTGAGCCATCAGCCTGAGCCTGTGTCGGGGTCTTCCAGGGCCCAGGATGCCCTGAGAGCGCCTCTGCCTGCACAAGGCCAGGGCGAGCAGCTCAGAGCCTGTCTTCAAGTCATTCTCAGAAAGCCTGGAGTTCAAGACTAATTTGGCTTTACCAACAATGGCTGCGCAACCAGGAAAATCATCACACCTCTCTGAGCCTTGGTTTCCTCCTTCACAGAGAGCACTTCCATCCCATCAGCATGTTTTTACCGAGCACATACCACGTGCCAGGCACATGTTAGGCCCTGGGGATTCATTTCCAAAGTCCCTGTTCTAATGCAGGGGAGCACACATGATGAACAAATAAGTAAGGCTTACGTCTAGAGAAGGAGAAGAAAATAAAACCGGTAAAACCATCCAGAATGCACTGTGCAGGGTATGGCGGGCCAATGTCAGGTAATCAAGAGAGGCTTCCTGGAGGCAGTGCATTTGCGCTGAGATTCAGTGGATGAGGAGAAGCCCACTACAGGAAGAACTGGGTTTAACTACTGTGTTTAAATCTCAACCGCCCCCTCCCATGCTTACTGCACTTCTCACCTTCTAATGTAGTATGTAATTTGCTGATTTATTTATCACCTGTCTCCTTTTATTGGAATGTCAGCTCCAAGAGGGCAGGGATCCCAGCTGTTTTGCTCATAGGTGTTCAAATTCTCAGTGCTTAAAGCAGGGCCTGGCACACAGTAGGAGCCTAATATACATTTGTTGAGTTGAGTGAATGCTGCATTTAAGTTTCTGGTCAACAGAGACTTCCCAGTAGTCACTACCAACCCATCAGAAGAGGCAAAGGAGACAGAAGAGGCAAAGGAGACACACAGGGGGTGAGTAAGGGTCTTCCCAGAACAGTGAGGCCCCAGTGGGAACCAAGGCCCTGTCCATGGGCTTTGAGGGCTCTTAAAGCCCAGCCCGGGTCCATCACTTTATAAACTCTCTGACTGTCTGATCTTGGGACAATCCACTAACCCTCTCTGAGCCTCAGTTTCTATGTCAGGAAAATGGGGGTAAAGAAGACATCCCTCCTGGGGCGCTGAGGGGATTGCTGAAATGACACACTTAACGAGCCCCAGAGGTCATAGAAGGGAGAGGGGTCAGGGCCATTGGTTGCATCACAGAAATCACTCACCGTGTGTCCAGTCTCAGCAGGCAGGTGAGACCTAAACAGAGCTGCTGAGAAGTGAGAGAGCCAGATGGAAGGACTAGGGGCCACCCCAGGGCCTTTGCATTTGCTGGGCCACTGTCACTCGCATTTTTCCCTTGGCTCCTTCTGGTCACTCAGGTCTCAAGTCAAACGTTGCCTCCCAGAGAGGTGTTCCCCGGTCACCCTGACTAAAGTAGACCCCCCCGCCTCGTCGCCCTTGCTTCCATGCCATAACTGCCACTGCTACTGGAAGTTGTCCTTGATTTGCTGTACCATCTGCCTCCCCCGCCCCTCCCCCCATGAGCCACACCCCTGACCAGGACACAAGCTCCGTGAGCGTTGGGATCTCCTCGTCTGGCTTATCATCCGCGTTCCCAGCACCTGAAATGGTGTTTGGTTCAGAGCAGGCACTCAAGAAACAGGAGTGAGTGAGAAAGGGAGCGAGGGGACTGGGATGGCGAGAGGAGCACACAGAGTGAGGGGTGGGGTGGAGGGCGGTGCAGAGGCCGTGCTCCTGGGAGAGGGGTTCAGAGTTTCCGACCGTGGCGGGTGGAAGTGCAGGAACAGATCCCCAGGAAATACCAAGCCTCCACGCAATGGTGCAGGTTTTTAAATGTAGCCTTAATGTGGTTTTTGCATATTGGGAATAATAAAAATGTAGGCGAGGTCTGCTCAGAACATACTCCCCGATTCAATTTCCACTCTGCTGGAGAGCATGTTGTTAAATTGTCTGGTCCCACGGGCTGGGAACGATAGATTCATGGGATGTGAGAAGTGGAAGGCTGGGAGAGGAGCCCTAGTCCATGGCTTTCCACTCTTGACAGCAGCCCATAAGAAGAAATACATTTTACATGTGGTCCAGGACACGTGTACACACAAACTTAGAGGAAACGACACGCAGCCTTCGATGTGACATGCTCTCTCCTATTTCCTACCTGTTCTATCTCATTTTTTTTTATGATGGGTACAACCCATTAACTTCATTTGCTGACCATTCATGGGTCATAGCTCACAGTTTGAAAATCAGGAGGACTAAAACCCTCAACTTAAACTAGGGAAGGCCGAAGGTGGGTGAATGAGCAAGTTAGTGGCCGAGTTGGGGCGAGTGAACTCCCTTGTCCCTCCAGTGCAGACAGCTGAGTGCGGAGAGTCTCTAACGGTGGAACTCCAGCAACCAGGACAGGGTTTTGCTGTAGAAGTCCTGCCTGCCCATGAAATGCTCACTCTGTCCCCTCCAAGGTGCAGGCTATTCTATTATCCTGCCTTACTGTCCTCAGCATGCTCCCCGCTCTCACACAAGGTCACGTGGTTTGCTGTGCCTTGTCGTCTGTCTCACCCCAGCAGTACCAAAAACATTATCTGCATGAGCACAAGGACTGGTCCTGGTCCATCTGCAGCCCAGCTGCATCCCCAGTGCCCAGCAAGGAGTCTGGGACATAGTAGGTGCTCAATAAATTTTTGTTGCTTGAATAGAAGAATAATGAAGCCACAGGCATCCAGGATTTAAAGAAAGCATGTCCAGCCGCACAATAGACATTTACGAGCAGGCATGAGAAAGCAGTCAGTAAGCTTCCGGCTCTGTTCCTTGCGAGACTCAGAAAATATTTTGCACTGCACAGTCACTGGTTGTTCCGGTTTGCTAGCTGCCGGAATGCAACACACCAGAGACGGATTGGCTTTTAATAAAAGGGGATTTATTTTGTTGGTTCTTCAGAGGAAAGGCAGCTAACTTTCATCTGAGGTTCCCTCTTACATGGGAAGGCACAGGATGGTCTCTGCTGGTCTTCTCTCCAGGCCCCTGGGTTCCAACAACTTTCCCCGGGGTGACTTCTTTCTGCATCTCCAAAGGCCTGGGCTGAGCTGCTAGTGCTGAGATGAGGTATGCTGAGCTGCTTGGGCTGTGCTACGTTGCGTTCTCTCATTTAAGCACCAGCCAATTAAGTCAAACGTCACTCATTGCAGCAGACACGCCTCCTAGCCGACTGCAGATGTAATTAGCAACAGATGAGGTCCACGTACCATTGGCTCATGTCTACAGCAACAAGACTAGGTATGCTCACCTGGCCAAGTTGACAACTGAATCTAACTACCACAGTGGTGCAGAGGCAACACTATTCCGGCGTCAGGATTGGCTGATGTGCACGGGAGTCGGAAGCAGGACCACTTAGGAGTGCTGTCCCCTAAACGAGCGCTGCCCCATAGAACCTTCCGCGGTGATGGAAATGGTCAATTCCGCCCCGTCCTGTGCAGCGGCCGCTGGCCACGTGCAGCGACCGAGCACGTGCAATGTGGCTAGGACGGCTGAGGAAATGAATGATCAACCTCGTCAGTTTTGGTCGAAGCTGAAGTAGCCACAGTGCGGCTCGCGGTCACTGTGCCAGCACAGCCCCAGATGCTTTAAACCCTGTCCGAGCCAGGGCAGGGGGCAGTGCTAAGCTATTTTCACTTCCCACGTATCCCGGACAGCACGAATGTCCCAAAGAGACTCCCTTGCTGATATCCATTCTGCTAATCATAACTCACAAGTTTCATCAAGGACGACGAATGTCGAATCTTCATGGAAACAAGTAGCAAAGCCTTGGGGCTGTGGGACATAAAGCGAGTGGAGCTGTGAAAGCGGCTGTCCCCGAAGGGTGGTCTCTGGTTAAACGGTAGGGGACCGCCCTGGGGTATCCATTCCTGATTGGAACAACTGGCCACTGCTGTGGTGGAGGCCGAAATGAACTAACACATGCATTTGTGCCTCACTCTCCTCAGAAGCAGCAGAAGCGTTCAATAAATGATGATGCAATTATGGTTGTGATGGGCCAGTGACGGCGTGGGTAATGGGAGAGGGTTTGAGCAAGTCCAGCTTCCCTGAGCCAGCGACTTTTTTTAAATTTATTTTTTGTTATCAGATCAAAACAACAAAAAAACATGAACGTTCTTAACATACAAACATTCCATGCAGGGTGGACTATCAATAGCTCACAATATCATCACATATTAGTATATTCATCACCATGATCATTTTTTAGAACATTTGCATGGCTCCAGAAAAAGAAATAAAAGGAAAAAAGAAAAAACTCAGACATACCACACCCCCTACCCTTCCCTCCATTGACTGCTAGTATTTCCATCTACTCAATAGATTTTAATCTTTGTCCCCCCTATTTTTTCCCATACCCCTTACCACTCCCTTTCATTGTCCACTAGCATTTCCATCTACTCAATTTACTTTAACATTTGTTCCCCCCATTATTTATTTATTGTTAATCCATATTTTTCACTCATCTGTCAATATCACAGATAAAAGGAGCATCAGACACAAGGTTTTCACAATCACACAGTCACACTATGAAAGCTGTATCATTGTACAGTCATCTTCGAGAAACATGGCTATTGGAACACAGCTCTACAGCTTCAGGCAGTTCCCTCCAGCCTCTCTAACACACCTTAAACTGAAAAGGGGATATCTATATAATGCGTAAGAATAACCTCCAGGACAACCTCTCGACTCTGTTTGAAATCTCTCAGCCACTGACACTTTATTTTGTCTCTTTCCTCTCTTCCCCCTTTTGGTCAAGAAGGTTTTCTCAATCCCTTGATGCTGAGTCCCACTTCATTCTAGGATTTCTGTCCCACGCTGCCAGGAAGGTTTATACCCCTGGGAGTCATGTCCCACGTAGAGAAGGGCTGAGCCAGTGACTTTTAACCCGAGAGTTGAAGACTGAGAAGGAGAAAGCCAGAGCAGGGCAACAGGGGAAAGAATTCCAAGCAAGTGCAAAGGTCCAGAGGTGAGCGAGAGCTTGATCTGTTTGAGAAACAGGACAAAAGAATGATGTGGCTGGAGGAGGCAGGAAGGGGCCAGAACTTTCCAGCTATGCTGAAATAGCAAGGATTTTGGATTTTGTTCTGCCACCCAATGTTCGCAGCCCTTGCTTGAGATACTGGCAAGTACTGGGTTAAGCCAACCTAGGGCAGCCAGAGATTTCCAGTGGAAATAAAATCCTTTATATATGCTTTCTGCTATGGGATCCAATTTAGTATTGATATTCTCGTAAAAAAAAATAATAATTTCCATTAGACTGAGGCCAGAATGCCCTATGAAGCATACTATGGTTGGCCAATTGATTCACAGAATGAAATCTTATCTAAAATCTTTTTATTTTATGCTACTAAGGACACAGAAGGGAGTAGGTAGCCTAGTAAAAAATTTCCCCAACTGGTTAATGCATGGGGTCAGCTGGAAGTGGCCCCAGGGCTGTCTTAAAAAGATTGTCATTTGCGATTTCCCACTATTTTGTTTCACATTGCCAGTAATTGAAAATTTTCTTCTTCCCTTTGGGTGAAGTTAATGGATTGACATCCCTTGTTAGCACCTTGGATCTCTATCGGTGACTCCTTCCCAGGGCTGGCATCACCCCCGGGTGCCCTAGGGAGGCCAGGGATGGCCAGCGTGGTCTGCCCACATTTCCCTTTGCCTCCCCGGTGGCAGCCTGTGGGGGTGGGGCTGCGGGGGCTACAGGGGGAGTGCAGGGGGGGCTGCAGGTGTGGGGACTGCAGGGGTTGGGCTGCGGGGGGTGCAGGGGGAGGCTGCTGGGGGCGCAGCCCACAGTCCTGAGGCCGCAGCCTATTGGGGAGTGACACTTCTCATGCTGACTGTGAGGTCATCCAGGGAAGGGGGACACAAAAGGATGCTTCCGGTCCCCCAAGCAGATCTCCATGCTGAGGGAGGAGGGAGAGCTAGCAGCTCTAAGAGGACAAAAAAGAGACTTTACGGGGAGATTTCTTTCCTCTCTCCCTCCCTCCTTTTTGCTTCCTGTAAAGCTAATAAAGGGCTTTTAATTCCACCATGCAAGTTAGAAGATTTCATTGGAGACAATGTGGCAAACACAGAAAACCCCTGTCCCCTATCCTCTGTGCTCTAGCATGCTGGCCTGCATCTGCTGTTCCCTCTGCCTGGAACTTCTTACCCCAAATAGTCTCGCTCTCTCCTCTCCTTCCAAACTTGTCGCCTTCTCAATGAGAAGGTCATTGCAGCCCGCATGCTCAGACCTGGCACCTCCCGTCCCGCTGCCAGGCTTTCCTTTGTTCTCCCGATCTGCTCTATGTTTTACTTATTTATGTGTTTATTGTCTGTCTCCACTCACCAGGGAGCTATGCATGGTTTTTTCCCTCATTTTATCTTCTGTGATTTAAACAAAACCTGTCACATAGTAGATGCTCACTAAATATTTCTAAATGAATGAATGAATGGGGCAGGAAAAAAGTCACCTGAGTTTGCATTCGAATTCGGCCGCTGGTAGTATTTTGATGCATTTTGCTTCATCTCTTTTTTTTTTTTACATATGAGGGCTTTTATTTTTATTTCTGCTGTGGAGCCACTCCATTCCCAGCAGTTAGGGTACAAAAATAAATGCCCAGGTGATAACCACAAAAGCACTCATGAAAGCCCTTTAAACTGCTCATTAGTGGTTCTGTCTGTACACAGGGGAGCTGATTTGCATTTCGGAGGCATATTGCATAGAAATTACATATCTTGAGACCCCAGAGTTGTTCTGTAGCGTGAGACAGTCACATATGAACTGGGACCCAGTGAGGGCTCCCAAGTTCACACCTCCCACTTCACACTCAGCCGGTGCAAGTCCCCACTGAACTAGACAGGCTGCGTCTTGATGTGCTAGCTGCTGAAACAGCCACCATACGACGGGTTGGCTTAATGATGGGAACTTAGCGGCTCCTGAGTTCAGAGGAGCTTCCTCCCGGGCTTGGTGCCTTCGGGCTGCCTGCAGTCGGTCCCTCGGCTTTTCCATTGCAAGGCCATGCACGTGGTGGCGTCTTCTCCTTCCTCCTGCAGGCTCTGTTGACTGCCAGCTTCTGGCTGCTTCCTGTGCTTTCCTCTCTTTCTTGTGCAATTTCCTTTGCTCATAAGGCCTTCAGCCAGACCGGATTGAGGTCTGCCCTCACTCAGTTTGGGCACAGCTTCACCCGTAGCGCCTTGAAGGGTCCCATTTACAAAAAAGTCACAGGGCCAAGGTTGGGAACAGAACATGCCTTTTGCGGGGTGTGTGATTCCGTCCCCGACAGCGTGCCTGCGTCACTGAAGTGCGTTTTTTTTCCTTTCTTTCCTTCTCACAAATTTTTTTAAATTTTATTTATTTATTTATTTCTGGGACTTACGTTTTTTTAATCCAGCAAATATTGTTGAATTTACATGAATGCAATGGCCACGGGTTGACTCCCCTGTATCTGTCTCCAATTATACCAGATAAAATCATTTTGAATCCCACTTTTTTCATTAAAGTTATACAGTTATAACTGTACAACTGTATTACAGTTATAATAAACACTTCAGATACAATGCTGACACAGTCTAGCGCTGGGATGTGCTCTCATCTCCTCGTCCCATCCCCTCTCCTTGTACAGCAAGGTTGTTTCCAACGTCTCGTGATGACAAATAAGACAGAAATGACCGTCTTTGTGCACGCACTCTTAGTGGAGTCCAGGTGCCTTCCTTGGTCAAGCTCAGGGAGATTTCTGTATGTGGGATTCCTGGGAATCAGCGTCAGACTGGCAAAGCGAGTAATGCAAGGAAGAGAATCAGCCCAGTAGTGGGGTGGGGGTGCAGCTGGGAACCATCCCCCTAGGGAGGGGGCCCTCCCAGGAGAAGGGACTCCAGGATGGATTGGGAGGAGAAGCAGCCTGACTCCTAAAGGGTGGGGACATGGGTGAAAGAGCAGAAAAGGAGAATGGATAACAGTGACATTAAAAAGAGCAGCATCTACATTTACTGAGTACCTGTAACACATCAGGTTAGTACCATGTAAACCTCACCCCGAAGTCTCTAACAGCTCTGCAGGGGAGGGGCCGCTGTCCTTTCTTATTCCTGTTATGGACATGGAAACTGAGGCTCAGAGAGGCGGACTCACCTAAAATCACACAGCTGCTGGGCAGCACAGCGAGGCTGTCAGAGAGCAAGTTTCCTTTCTCTCTATCGCTTCACAAAATCAGGAGCCAGGGCAAAAGGAGCCAAGGCTGCAGCCAGGAAGACACAGCCTGTGCCAAGACTGAAGGACAAGAACGGGCTGGCAACAAGAGTCAATAACTCACGCAGAGGGGCAGCGCCCAGGCAGAGGCCTCCTTGTCCGGACAAGAGGCCTGGACTTGGGGCTGTGGTCACTCACCTGGGGTGATCGTGGCATGGACTCACTTGCTGGACACCACACCACTTGCCTTTCCAGCTCCCCTGCTCCCCTTTCTCCACCCGCTCCTTGCCAGGAGGCTCGGCCACATGGAGGGGCTGGCATTGGCCAGGGGGGCCGAGCAGGAAGTGGGAAACAGGAGACGGAGGTGGGAGATGCATCCCTGGCCCTGCCCTGCTGAGCCCCTGTGCCGCCGCCCTCCTCTGCCCGAGGACACCTCTGTCTCCAGGTTCCAGTTACCTTTACCTCCCTCTCGGCTCCAGGCCTCAGGCTGAGAATGGAACCCCTGCAGGTGGTGCGGGGGCCCTCCTGCTTTCCCGCCACTCCGCCTACATTTTGCAAATAGAAAACCCCTCTCCAATGCACGTTGAACTGTGCCACCCGTTCCCCCCCTCAGACCCTGGCTGATCGAGAACCCCTGTCGTTCACATTTACTCCTTCCTTCACTTTCTAAGCCAGAGATTGCAAACCGGAGGGCCTGGTGTGTTGAATTCAGTTGAATTCATGCAGAGCTTGAAAATGCTTTCAAATTAATTTGCAGCCTTTAACTGCTGAGACATTACATCAAAATCCAGATTTGTTTTATGGCTTCTCTGGAAAATAAAAGAGGGGAGATTTGGTCACAGGAGACTTGTCTTTTCCGTCATGGCAACTCCTGGCCAGAACAGAGGAGCCATGGCTGCCCTTCCAGGAAGCCTGCCTGGGGTCTCCAGATGGCCCTCCTGCCCGGCCCACCTTACTCACTCACCTGCCTGGCCCTTTAGGCATTTGCCTTTATGACTCCCCGAACCTTCCAGACTTGGCCTTCTCCTGACTTAACCCTGGGCTGCCTGGGAGAGAACCCAGAACTCAGACTCTCTTCTCCGGCTTTGGCGAAGAGCTCGGAGTGGTCAATACCAGGGGAAATAATGGCCAATGAACTTGGCAGCTGGGGTGGGGGCCGGGGCAGCAAGGCCAGCTGCTTTATAGATCCGACTGAGTAGGAGAGACGGCGCTGTGATCACGGGGATGTTAGTTAGATTTGGGAATAGCAGCCTTGGTAATTAGCAGCGCTAAGAGCTGAGAGGGAACGTGGGAGCCTGAGGGCCAGCCTCGCCCTCTCGAATACTGTGTTCAGAAACCAAAGGATAAGAAGGTTCTGGATAAAACTGGCCACTTTTGCCCTCCTCTCTGGGGATGGACCTCTGGGAGTGGATAAGAGGGAGAAGTTAAAGGGCCTTGACTTTCTAATGAGAGGACGCTGCAGACTCCCCCATGTGCACAGCGAGTTTACCAGTTCACATTTACCAAGTGCATTTCATTCTCAATGAGCCGAGAAAGCCATTTGGGAGGTTTACAACACACACACACACACACACATCCCAGCACAAGGGAGAGCCTGGGGTGGGTGTGGTGTGCAGGATGGCAGGGCAAAGCGTCTCCATCCAGGCCGGGACCCGCACCGCGGGACAGGTCAGTGGTGGCCCTGATTTGGCACCCACGATATTCTCACGTGGAACGTTCAGGGCAAGTTCAGCCTTGCCCGCATTTGGGGACACCTTTCAGCTTTGGGGTCTGCCATACAGTAAGGTGAGCGACGACTTCGCCCTAGGCTTCCGTGGTCTGACACGATGGAACTAACAGAAAACAGAAACCTCACCTGACCTTTCGTGGCTGATTGAACTTCGCCCACCTCGGCAAACCAGAGAGCCCCACCTGCCTGTTCTAACAATCTCCGAGGCATACCAAACGCTTAACCACAGATGTGTAACCACAAAAATACATTGTTCTTTTGTTTTTTTATTTTTCTTGATTTCAATAAACCCTGCTGTGTAAATATGCCACTCTCCCTCCTCTTAGCACGGCTCTTGGCTCAGTTAGCTTCACTGCTCCTCAGGCCGTCCCTCTCAAGCACTCTGATAAAGCTTGCCGTGATCCGTGGAGGTCTGTCCATTCCTTCTTTTGGAGCATTCTCCTCCTCTACACCCCTTCACTTTCCTTTTCCGATAGACCTGGATTTCTAGCCCAGTCCCTCCCCCTAACAGCTAATTAAACTTGTCCAGCTGATTTTACGCTTCTGTGAAGTGGACGATGGTCACGTCCAGGTGTGTCCAGGTGTGTCCAGGTGCGTCCGGGTGCGTCCAGGTGCTTGTTGCTCAGGACGTGTCACACACGGAGGACCAGCAGAACAGCACCTCCTGGGAGCCTGGGAGCATTGCAGAATCTCAGGCCTCTGTCCAGACCCACCGAGTCAGAGTCCAACATCCCCAGGTGCTCCGTGTGTGTGCACTCACTTTCGGGAAGCACGGACCAAACTCCTAGCACTTCTGCGAGACATGCATCACCTCAACACGTTTTTGTTGAGCACCTACTAGGTGCCAGGCTCGGCCGTAAATGCTGGGAGGACAGCGGGGATTCCAGCCCGGGTGGAATTTCCTTTCTAATGGGGAGAGACAGACGGACAGACAGATAGACACATACTCCACGGAATGCGTTAGGTAGTGGCAAGTGCAAAGGAGAACCAGAGGGCAGCAGTTGGAGGTGAACAGGCAAGGAGCAGGTAGTGATAGTGAGTGGGATTTAAGCAATGCTGAGGACAGGAGCCGCGGGGCTTGCTGGGGGTGGTGTTTGCACCCCAAGGTCTGAGCAGCTCCTGTGACGGTCCCGCCACAAAAACCAGTGCGGGGTGTTGGAAAGAATAGCTAGGAGGCCCGGGTGGCTGGAACAGGCTGGGGTGGGTGGGGGCCGGGGGTGTCTGAACTGCGACGGCGCTCGTTTCTCCAGGACCCACCACGGAGATGTTGGGAAAGAAACGGCGGAACACGGGAAGTATCCGACAGGGGGGCCGGCGTGTTACCGTAACTATTGCTGTGACTCAGAGGGGGTGGAAGGGCGTTGCACTCACCTTGAGGCGTCACTCGGGTGCTGCTCCGCTGGAATCCCTGCGCCGCCTGCACAGGCTGCCTCAGGGGCAGTGGTCCGGAGCCCACAGCTTCCAGAAAGCCCCTGGGTGGGCCTGGAGCCAGGAGCCGGCCCCCTATTCACAATGGATCTTATCTCGGAGCCCCGCAGAGTACCTGGCACTCAGTAGGCACTCAATAACTACACTTCAATAAAAGGGATGAATGAATACAAAGCCTCGGGGTGTGGCAGGGCGGGCAGGCTCAGCCAGGGGCAGAGCTGGGGTTGGGAGGCGCGGCAGGGGCATTGTTAGAAGCTACCACCCCAGCTCTGTCCATTCAAGGCGCCCTCTGGAGCCTGACGCCCGGGAATGGGGAGAGGGTCTCTGCTTCGTTGGCTGCGCGGCTGGGCAAGGTGACCAGAGGCCACAGGCACCCCCCCTGCCCCGTGCCGGGAGCCCCCCGTCCTATGTCTAGAACCTGGTGAGATGCCTGTACCCTCCTGGCTAGTCTCAGAGCTGCCCCTTCCTTTGGCACCAGCTCCTCCAGAGCCTCTTCCTGGGTCAGAATGTTCGGCACAGCTGGCCCTAGGGGAATCCCCGGGGACCCACCCAGCAGTCCCTGGACAAAGTGAGTGCCCTCGACCGGGATGGCCCACTGCTAGCGCAGAGCCCAGGCCAGTGGTTCTCAACCGGGGCGATTTCGCCTTGCAGGGGGCATTTGCAGTACCTGGAGATGTATTGGGTTGTCATAACTTGGGCTAGGGGTGCCAGTGGTATCTAGTGGGCAGAGACCGGGGAGCCGCTAAATGTCCTACGGCGTGCAGAGCAATCCCGGGACAGAGAACTATAAGCCCCCCATGGCAGCAGCCATTGTCGTCCCTGTACAGAGCCTTTTTAGGCATTTCCCCCTAGTTGTCCCCAGTTATGGGTTGAATTGGGCCCCCCCCCCCATTAAAGAGATATATTGAAATCTTACCCCTAGCACCTGTGCCCTCATTTGGAAGTAGGATCTGTGCAGATGTAACGGAGCTCAGATGAGAGCACCCTGAATTAGGGGGCCCAAATGCAGCGTGACTCCTGTTCTTACAGGGAGAGGATGACAGACTCAGGCAAGACCACACGAGAGGGAGGGACACACCACAAGCCAAGGAGCCAGGGCTGCCCTGCCAGCACCGGCAGTAGATGAGGTCAGGCGGGACCCTCCCCTAAGCATTTCGAGCGAGCCCCACGGACTCCTTGATTTCCGACCTCTAGACTCCAGAGCTGTGATGATACAGTCTGTCCTTCCAAGCCACCTGGTTTGGGGTGCTTTGTTCCTGCAGCCACGGGAAACGGAGACACCCCCCACCCCCATGAAATTTCAATACCACAGATTACTGCATTATCTCTTTATGGGCTGCAGGTATGTACATAAAAAGAATGCGATTTTTCCAGTCCCCCAAGAACTAATCTTTGTTCCCTTGGGAGCGAGGCCACCCCGGTGAGAATGCGTGCACAGGCACGCTCATGGCCGCTCGGCTCGAGGCGATGGGAGCTGGTGGCCGACCTGGGCATTTGTCCCCGTGCACATAGGATGACAGTTATCATGAGTGGTGCCCGCTGCGGAGACGCCTGCTGTCATACGCCAAGGCAGCTGGTGGCAGGTGCCCACAGCCAGCCGGGACCACGTGCCCACAGCAGGCTTCCCAGGCTTGCAGAAAACCCACACATGGCTGAAGTAGTCCCCTCCACTGCTTCTAGTTGGGGACTCAAGGACAGGCCAGAGCATCCATTCGCTCCCAAACCATACATGCAAGAGCCCCGTGCCCGCCAGCCTGCTGTTGGTTTTCTCGCCTCTCACTTACATAAATTCTGTCTTAGCCTTGGTTCTTGATACAGTCTAGGGACAAGCGACTTCCTCATATGGAACATAAAGCGCGTATGAAGCTAACCGAGTGCCTCTGAGTTATTCCTGGACAGTGAGTAGACTGTGCCCAATGCAGGGACACATGATGTGGTGCCAGCCAGCACCCAGGTGTCTGCCCAGCAATATGGCGAGGCCTTGGTGCAGTCCCATGTACGGAAGTTAAACAAAGATGCCACAAAGCAGCAAACTCACACAATCACGGCAACGGGAGGCAGCGGAGTGGAGAAGGGAGGTTACAGGAGCTAAAATGCACAAGACGAGACTGGGGCCTTGCACAGCCAAGATGGAGAAGGCAGCATGGTCAGGGGAGGGGGGCCGGCTCAGCTCTCTGCTCCAGAAATAAAGAGGGAAAGTAGTCGATCACATAATACCATGTGTGTAATTCAAAAACACTTACCCCCAGACAGCACTGGCACGGTTTCTGCAGTCTTACAAAATAAAGACATAGAGAAAGCACACTTGAGTAGTGGGGGGATGGGGTGGTGGAGAGGTGTGGAAGTGGGAGACAGAATAGAGTGGAAATAAACAAACAACCGACAAATTAATCAAGGGTTGGAGCCTGCGTGCACCCACTATCACATGTCATTAACCGAAGAGTTTGGCTAAACCTCACCCTCAGCACCCACAGTCCACAAAAGTGACAAATAGCAGAAAGCATCCTGCCTGATTCATCTGTGTTCATCCAGACTCTCACTTGTGAACAATGGATGCCTGCTGACTTGGCTTCAGCCAGACGAGGTGACTCTCTTACAAAGCAGGGGGCTCCCCAAGACCTCAAACTTGGGAGGCAGGTGGGCTCTTTGGGGGCCCCTCGCCCCGACTTCCCTCCATTTCTCTCTGGAACCCTGCTTCCTTCTCTTCCTCCTCTACATCCACTTTCTTTGCTTCTACTAGGAGCCTATTAGCTGCCTCTTCTGGTGTAGACTCACCCAGGCCATCATGCCACCATCTGCCAGAATTAATCAGAGCTTTACCCATTGACTGGGAGGGATTTCAATGAGATGTTTTTAAATGAAAGGAAAGAACAAGTCCAGAAGAGTGTAAAATAGAACTCCATTTTTATAAAACAAACCATAATTGGAAAATCTCAACCATTTGCATTTATTTGTGGATATGTACACACTGATATGTGTATATATACCTACCCACAAATATGTTTATATATTAATATGCATATATATAGGTACACATGGCTATAAATTTAAGCCTAAATGAAAATATTTTGAAAAGATACACTCTGATATGTTAATGCGGATTATTGAGCACTGGCTTGGGGGGATGATAAAGAAAGAAAAGGGAGGAAATAAGAACGAGGTAACCAAGCACTTAAAAAGGTACATCATGATATGTATTCTTTTATACGGAATTATGTATAAAAAGGAATTTAAGGAAAAAAAAAGATTAAGAAAGAAAAAAAGAGAGAAGTGCAGCCAGACTGAGATTCAAATCTCTCAGTCCAACTTCCAGGGAAGGACCGCGAGGCCGGCTTGGGGGGGAGGCTGCCTTTGGACCAATCGCCCGTGACAAGCAGCACCACTGGACACAAATGCGTCAGCCCCCACGTTATCTGGACAGTGGGGCGAAAGAGGAGAAAGGTCCAGAAATCTGAGGACAAGGACCATAAAATAGCTTTCTCCGAATTATTTTTCTTCCTTTAGTTCCTAGGGATGTCAAGGCAAAGGCTTCCAGGAGGAGAGGGGTGCATGGGCCAAGAAGATGTGACCAAGTTGAGGAATTAGCCCGGGAAATGGGAAGGGGAGGGCTGCCCATGCAAAGGCTCTGTGGCAAGGCAGAGCCTGGGTCATCGGGGGTTTGTAAGTGACTCTAGGAGAAAATAAAGAGACAGGAGCTGAGAGTGGAGACGTGAGCAAGGCCTGGATCATTGCATTTGGCATCTTGGTGAGGTTGGTGGCCAGTGAGGGGGACGGCTGACCTGGGGTGCACATGGGGTACTGGCTTTTGCTGGAATGAGGTGGAAGCCCTGGGAGGTAGGACACAATTGCACTTAGGTTCTCTGACTACTGCATGGAGAACTGACTGGCAGGGAAAACCAGCAGGAGGCAGGAAACCAGGAAAGAGAGGATAGCAATTGTCCAGGCAAAAGATGCTGCCGGCCAGTACCCTGTGGTGGCCGCGGAGGAGGCCAGATGCTGAGTGGTGTGGGTTTTGTTTGATTGGTCTTGCCAATGGCTCATCTAGGGCATGAGAGGAAAGAGGCCCAAGGATGCCCGAAAGGCTTTAGCCTGAGTCATTGGAAAGATGGAGGCACCAGTGACATCTGACCCCTAAACCCAGCTGAGCCATGGAGCAGGCTGAGGCCCGCCATCCCCTTGGTTTGAGGAGTTTCCAAGATGAGAAATTCAGCCCATCACCCTTGGAAATGCAGCGATGCTATCAGGCCCCCATCTTAATCAGATCTCTCCTATCCTATTAAGCAATTTGGGGCCGTTTCTAGAAAAGACTTTGTTATTTCCCTAAATCTCTGGCTGCTTCATTTAGAACCTGTGTTTAGGCAGAATCCAATTAACACACTCCAAACCTGGTTTCCCCTGAAATCCAATCAATTGTAACTCATTTTTAAATCACGCCGCTGTCTCTAATTGTGAGCCTCAGCCTCCGCAGAATAGCGATTTAAGTCAATTATTGCATCATCTGCATGAAAATTGTGCTATTTATGTTGGCAGCTCCCCACATTACTGATGAGCTTCCTCGAGCTAATGGAATAATGAAAACACAAAACAGATTTACCATTCTTAATGAGAGAAAGTGATAATGAAGGCAAATTAAAATGGAAGCTCAGATCTGCGTGGAGAACAGGTAATGCAGTTTCTCTTTTTAAATTAACGTTTGATTTCGCAGAGGCCGATGGTGGGAAGAGGAGAGAAACTCAAAATTCGGTTAGACACAGGTGCACGGCTCTGGCTGGGCTTTGGAGAACGGGGTGCTCCAATGCAGTTCCTGGGGTTCGGTTACGGGGCTGAGCCTCCTCCCAGGCCTGAGAGTAAACTGGCTTTTGCCCACCACCGTGGCACATGTCAGGTCCTTTACTCCTTCCTGAATTCTACGAGCCCTGTACTGTTAGCGCTATTTTATAGAAAAGGAAACTGGGGGGTTAAGTTTCTGGTCCAAGGGCTAAAGCTGTTGCATGTGCGTCTGGACTAGGGTTTCCCAACCTCGCTGCTGTTGGCATTTGGGGCCGGAGAATTCTCTGTCATCAGCGGGTGGGGGCTGGCCTGTGCCCTGCAGGAAGTTGAGTGGCATCTCTGGCCTCTATCTCCTAGCAGACCCCCGTAACACTCCCAGCACCCCCAGTTGTGATGAAAGTGTCTCTGGACATTGCCAAATGTCCCTGGCGGGCAGGGGCCTGGCCCCAGCTGAGAACCACTGCCCCAGCTCGGCTCTTGCCCATCACCCGCCGCACCTCTCTTCAAAGGGAGGGGCGGGCAGCAAGCAGCACGGGGCCTCGGCTCAGGGGCTCGGACCCCATCCTGCCCCGCCTCATTGCGCAACCCAGGGCAGTCACGGCCCCTCCCTGCCCCTGGGTGTCCCCACCTGTCTGATGAGTATAATAATACCGGGACCAGGAATCTGGCTTGGCCCATTCTCCTCAATGCTTTGGTTAAGTAACAAGCAGAGGCCCGGGAGGGAGGGCGGTGGGGGGAGGATCAGAGAGACCCCAGGGCAGGCGGAGCTGACGGTCCAGCCTCCAGGGCACGAAGCAAGGCCGGCTGAGGCCAAGGACGGGGAGCGGGTGCCTGCCAGGGAGGCTGCGAGCCTGCCAGGGAGGCTGCGAGCCCTCCCTCCCTCCCCCCTGGCACTCAGGCCCTCCCGGGTACTCGCCCGGTGCTTGCCCGTGCACTTGCCCATCTATGGGGCAGATGCCTCTTCGTGCACTCCTGGGACTGACAAAAGTCATCACCATGAGCAAGGTGAGGACAAACCGCGGACACAAGGGTGAAGCCCTCCACGTGCACTCGCCCTGGGAGCCCCCAGCAGCCTGTATTCTAGCCATATTAGCCCATTGGACAGGTGAGGAAACGGAGGCTCAGGGAGGTCACAACGTCTTGCCTTTGCACGATGGAACTGGCATTTCACCGGGTCAGTCTATTCCAGGGCTTACGCTGTCAGCCACCAGGCCAAATGAGTCTCCCATTGCAGAAGGCGACGCAAGCATTTGACAAACACTTACTTGTTACTGAACATTTATTCTATCCCAGGCACCGTTAGGGTGCTTCAGATAGAGCAGTGAACAAAGCAAAATCCTTTGCTGACATTCTAGTGAGGAGAGAGAAAATAAACTAACAAAATGTAAGATCTAGAACGTAGGTGGTAAATGAATTGGAGGAAAATAAAGCAGGAAAGGAATGGGAAGCCAAGAGGGGAAGTGTTTGGGTTTATTAATGCTGCCAGAATGCAATATACCAGAAATGGAACAGCTTTTACAAACGGGATTTATTAAGTTGCACGTTTACAATTCTAAGGCTATGAAAATGTCCAAACTGAGGCATCCAGGGACCAAAACCTTGACTCAAGAAAGGGCCAATGACATTTGGGGTTTCTCTCTCAGCTGGGAAGGCACATGGTGATGTGTGCTAGCTTTCTCTCCTGGCTTCTTCAATCGGCTTTCCCAGGGGCGTTTTCTCTCTGCATCTCCAAAAGCCTCTGGCTGTTGGGCTCTGAAACTTTTTCCAAAATGGTTCCCTCTTCAAGGACTCTAGTAAGTGACCCACCCTGAATGGGCAAAGATACATCTCCATGGAAACCACCTAATCCACAGGTCCCACCCACAAGTGGGTGGGTCACATCATCAAGGAAATAACTGAATCAAAAAGAACTTGCCCAGCAATACTGAATCAGGATTAAAGAACATGGCTTTTCTGGGTTACACAACAGTTTTAAACCAGCGCAGGTAGGAAGTTTTAATAAGTGGTTGGGAAAGGACTCATTGAAAGGGGAACATCTGAGGAAAGACTGAAAGGAGGAGAAAAAATGAGCTGTAAGTCTACCTGGGGAAAAGCATTCCAAGCAGAAGGAGTAGCAAATGCAAAGACCCTGAGGGGGGGACAGTGCCCTGGCTTATTTGGGAGCAGCCAGAATGCTCACAGCCAGATCAGAGTGAGTGAAGGAGGCCACGTCAGGGTGGACTCTAGCACACCGGCTCGGTGTTGTTTCTTGAACTCCCCAGACATAAACCTACCTCAGGACCTTAGCACCTGCTGTCTCCTTTGCCTGGAACACCCTGTCTCCAATGGCCACGTGGCTCACTCCCTCCCCTCCATAACATCTTAGCTCTAGCATTACCTTCTTGGTGAAGCCTCCCTTGACTCTCTATTTAAAATTTCATCCCTACTGCCCAGCACTCCACACACCCCTTCCCTGCTTTTTCCTCTCCATAGACAAACCATATTTTTTACTTGTTTACTTGTTTTCCCCACCAGGGTGCAAGTTCCCTGAGCCCAGAAGTTTGTGTCATTTTTCCATACCTGGGCCCAAGTGCCTGACTCACAGTAGACACAAGAAATATCAGTTACATGTATAAATGCAAGTGCAGCAGGATTCTGTATTGAAATATTAGTGTTCGCTTTTGCCTTTATACATTTCTCTTCCCATATTCCCAAGAAAGTAGCCAGTTCTATGCAATTCCTCAACTCTAGAATTTTTTTTTCCTCGCTCAACTCTAGAATTTTTGCTGGAAAAAAAGCAGAGATAGCCTGATGGCAGCAATCATTGCTCTTTTGGTAGCAAGTTAAGCCTGAGATGTCAACGTGGCAGCTGATGCCCAAATCCAATCCACAGGCGCAATTTGTTTGGTTTACTCAGTGCTTGAAAATCGCTTTTGAATTAATTGCCAACATTTGTAATAAATTAGATTCACCATGACAGTGTGGATTTGGGGCTACTCTTGAAAAATCGGACGCCCATCCAGCACTGGGCTAGCATTCCTGTGTGGCAGCGACTGGATGAGGGTGCGGTGAAAACCCTGCAGATGGGCAAGCACTCTTCCTCACCAGTCCCTATTGGCCTTAATTCTGCCCGATTCACTCATTTGTTCTATCCCCTGGCCCCTGCAGACACATAAGTTTGCAATCCCAAGTCTAAGCCCATTGCTAGGTGTCCTAGAGTTAGGAAAGATAAGAGAGAGCCTTTGATGTCAAAGAGAGGTGAAGGGGAATTTTCCAGTATTAGTTACCATTCATTGAGAGCACGCTCTATACCAGGCCCTGTTGGAAGTACCTTATGTGGTTTTGCTCATTTCTTCCTCAACCTAACTTTTGATCTCTATTTCATAGAAAGGGACAGAGAGGTTAAGCCAGTTGCCAAGTGTGCACAGCTAACAGGTGGTAGAGATATGATTTGTCCTATCCAGATAGTCTAGTTCCAGAGCCATTGACAGCTGCCCTTCCAAGGTCATGGCTGCACAGTGCCCCTGGCCACAGAGGTCCCTAACCTAATCCAAGGTTTTTGGCCCCAAACATGGCATGAGTGATGATGCAGCTTTTTGAAGTTCTGGAGGGGCCAGGTGGGACCCAGACAATTCATTTAGTCGGGACATGCACTGCAAAGACTGGTCTTCCGTGGCACGGCCTACCCCAGACCCTGGGATACTCGTACAGTCTTGGATGGGAAGCACCAAGGAGGACTAAGGCTGGCTTTCCCACCGGTTCGCTGAATTGCCATGAGGCTTGGAGCAAAAATAAATTCTTACAACAAAACAAAACAGCCCTGTGTTTATGGACCAAAAATAATTCAAGAACACTTCTGAGGCAAGTTAGAAAGGTGGCCAGTGTGGGGCTCAGTAAATGTTAGTTCCTTCGCCCAATCTTCACCACCCAGCTTAGGGCTGGCACTGCAAGCTGGAGGTCTGTTTGGAGCAGCTTCTGCAATCTTCCTACCTCTCACTTGCTGCAGACCATTGTCCCTTTTTTACCTGAGGCCAATGCGTAGCTGTGTGACCTTTGGCGGATTGCTTAACTTCTCTGGGTCTCTGCTTCCTGGGGGGTTGGCAGGATCTCTGAACTCTTTCCAGCTCTAAAATGCTGGAAGCCTCCACTCAGCTCCATCTTCCACACTCCCCTTCTCTTCTCTCTTCCTCTCCCCTGTCCACTTCCATCTGTCCTCTCTCCTGTCTGTAATTGCTCCACGCACTTCTGCACACAGATCCCAGGCTCTGTCTAGACCATGATTCCACAGGGGTGGGGAGGACTGGATAGCAAGGGCCACTCCTTTTCCTTGGGTGGCCAAGTGGTGAACCACAGAGGGCTCAGGCCACTCTGTGACATGGCTCTCGGCTTGCCTTTTCAGGGACCTTCCAGCACAGGGAGATCTCAGCTGATGTCTGATCAACAAGCTACTTTATTTACCGAGCTCCTGAGATTTCCAGCCATATTAAGCCAAACTGTCTTATCTCATCTGCACTCAGCCCTCCTCTGTTCCCTTTCCCTGAGACCTTTCCCAGATCTCAGGAGGGTAATGAGACCAGGTCTGCCTCTAATCACTTCCAGTAATAATAATAAGTCTGTGCTGTCATATAGGATTTCTCAAAGCACGTTCGCACACGTTATCTCACTCACGTCGCACCAAAACCCAGTGACTTAGACTTTATTTTGAGCCTTGTTTTAAAAAAGACTGCTAAGCCCCCTGCCCCGGGTCTCGCCACCCCCTTTGCATCCCCCCACGTTGCCAGAAGCTGCTCACCAGACCCAGAGCCCAGCGTACACCCGGGGGCCAACCTGCCAGATGTCTGCTACGCAAAAGGCGCAAACCAAGCTGTGCGCAGTGCAGCACAGGCGCTCTCCCCTCCCACCTGGGCCAGCGTACCTGGAAGGCCGGGTTCAAACGCAGACATCTCAGACTCCTTGGAGTTTCTCACCGGAATATGCTTAAAGCCGTACTGTATGCGGCCTTTTTATTTCATGAGCCCAAACCTTTCCCTTTTGCTTAAACCGGTTTAATTTGAGGTTTCTGTCATGTACACCTGGGAGAGTCCTGACGGCTACAGCTGCTGGGGGAGACGGCCTGGGGGTAGGCGGGGACGCAGGCCAGGGGCTCCCCTCGCGAACTGTGGGAGCCGGGGACCCCAAGGCTTTACAACCAGCCCTTTTGGATAAAGGAGCGGCAGTAAAGATGAATCAAAGACAGGGAATATGAAAACCCATAAATCCTGGCACCCCCTGCACACACCACTTTTTTTAAGGTAAGAAAATAATAGAGAAATACTGTAAGCCCTCGAAATTCTCAAACAAAGCCCATTGGGTTCATCCTCTTTATTTTAAAGAAGAGGAAATGGAAGCTTAGAGAGAGGGGCTCTTCTTGCCCCAGGCAGCAGCTAGTAACAGCAAGTTCCCTTCATCAGACCAGCACAGCGTTTTGCTCACAGGCCGTGTCCACGACCTTGTGGCCAGCACTGGGGGCCTATAGGGCAAGGGTTGGCAAGCCACGGCCTGGGGGCCAAATTTGGCCCACGGCTCGGTTTTGCAAATAAAGTTTTATTGGAACACCACCCCGTGCATTGGTTACGGTATTGATTATGAGTACGGCTGTTTGTCAACAGCAGAGTCGAGTCTTTGCAACAGAGACCAGAGCACCCGCAAAGCCGAAGTTACTTGAATTCTGGCCATTCATAGAAGAAAGGAATAAAATAGTCAGATTCTCATCCAGAGTGATGGATGAGGTGCGAAAATCTCAGTCCGCAAATGTAGTGGGCAAGAAATGTAACTCTTCATTTCTCCAGGCCGATTTAATTTATGAGCGCCTGCTTTGTGACGCGATGAAATCTTTTTTTTTTAATTAAAAAAATTTTTTTAAACATAATAACATACAAACATGAACATTCTTACCATATGATCATTCCATTCTTGGTATATAATCAATAACTCACAATATCATCACATAGTTGTATATTCATGACCATGATCATTTCTCAGAACATTTGTATCAATTCAGAAGTAGAAATAAAAAGAAAAAAAGAAAAAAAACTAATACATACCATACCCCTTACCCCTCTCTCTCATTGACTGCTAGTATTTACATCTACCCAATATATTTTAGCCTCTGTTTCCCTTATTTTATTTCTATATCTGTTATCAATCCCTTTCGTTGATCACTAGCATTTCAATCTACCAAATTTATTTTAACATTTGTTCCCCCTATTATTTATTTATTTTTGATCCCTAAGTTTTACTCATCTGTCCATACCATAGACAAAAGGAGCATCAGACACAAGGTTTT
>PVIY010037133.1:0-24926 GCA_004026745.1 Myrmecophaga tridactyla
TGGAGACAGTGGAGAGGTTGTAGGCTGGTTTTTTTTAATGACTTCAAATTGCCAAGCCCTGGGGTCTGAATTCCTTGAGGGAGGGATTCCACCAGAGTTGGGCTTCACCCCTCCCCTGGGGAAGGCACAGGCGGGAGACACGCCCTAAACGCAGCCGTTTCTGCCTATGCCTGGGGCAGTTGCAGCTGGAGAAGTCCCCGTTGAATCCAGAGGCAGTCAAGCCTCTGTAGAAACACAGCCACAAAAACCTCCGTTTCCTCCCCTTTCCTCTTTTTCTCTTTAGCCCAATGAGCGACCTCTGCCTTGACCAGGTTCACCTGAACTGGGGGCCCATTTTTAGTAGTCAGAATTTGTTAATTAATGCCACAATTGGTGTTTGGTTGGACTCAGCTCCTGCTGCTGGTAAAGTCTCGTTCCTTTCCCCTCTGGGAAGCAGCCTGTTGGGGAGGGGTGCCGGCTGCAGTGGCTTGGGGAATTCACAGTTCTGGGGAGGCTCGCAGCCGGTCTAGACTGGGGTATGCTGTGCCTCCCGTCACTGATATGGCTCCGGGAGCTGTTCTGTACTGTTTCTGGTTATTTAGTAGTTGTTCTGGAGGATGAACTAAAACGCGCACATTGCTAAGCCGCCATCTTGGCCACTCCCTATATATATATATTCTTAACATTTGTACTGTCAAACTTTAACAAACAGATATTCAAACATTCTTGACATACAAACATTCTATACATGGTATGCAATCAGTGGCTCACAATATCATCACATAATCATGTATTCATCACTATGATCATTTTTTAAACATTTGCATCACTACAGCAAAGAAATAAAAAGAAAAAATTCATACAAGCCATATCCCTTATCCCTCCCTTTCATTGACCGGTAGTATTTCAATCTACTCAATTCATTTTTTTTTTGTTTATTTTAGTCCATATTTTTTACTCATCTGTCCATATCCTAGATAAAAGGAGTATCAGACACAAGGTTTTCACAATCACAGTCACACTATAAAGGCCAAATCATTATACAGTCATCTTCAAGAAACATGGCCACTGGAACACAGCTCTACAGTTTCAGGTACTTCCCTCCAGCCACTCCAATACACCATAAACTAAAAATGATTATCTATATATTCACATGGCATAAGAATAACCTTCAGGATAACCTCTCAACTTTGATAACTCTCAGCCACTTACAGTTTATTTTGTCTCATTTCTCTCTTCCCCTTTTTGGTCGAGAATGTTTTCTCAATCCCTTGATGCCAGGTCCTGGCTCATCCCAGGATTCCTGTCACGCGTTGCCAGGGAGGTTTACACTCCTGGGAGTCATGTCCCACATAGAGGGGGAGGGCAGTGATTTCACTTGCCATGTCACATTAGAGAGAGACACTACATCTGAACAACAAAAGAAGTTCTCTGGGGGTAACTCTTAGGCCTAATTTTAAGTAGGCTTAGCCTATCCTTTGCAGAGATAGGTTTCATAGGGGCACACCCCAAGATTGAAGGCTTGGCCTATTGATTTGGTTGTCCCCACTGCTTGCGAGTATATCAGGAATTCTCCAATGGGTAAGTTGAACTTCCCCTTTCCTTCCCACTCCCCCAAGGGAACCTTGTAAATACTTCTTTATATATTGTCCAAATCACTCTGGGATTTATCAGGGCATCACACTAACCTGGACAAACCAACAATATCTCAAGCCCTATTCAAGATTCCATGTACTTATGGTTTTCTAGTATATTTTTTATTTGGTCTGAAGCATCTTTAATCTCTGTGATATGTGCTATTTTTTTCTTCATTCTTTCAGATTCCTCTTTATGCTCTTCTAGTGTCTTCTTTTTGTTTGGCATGGGCAGGCCCCGGGAATTGAACCTGGGTCTCTGGCTTGGCAGTTGAGAATTCTGCCACTGAGCCACCGTGGCTCACTAGTGTCCTCTTGATTTCCTTTATATCCTTACCTACCCCACTGGTTTTATTTAGTAGAGTTAGAGGAACATCTTTGATTAGTTGTTCCAAAGTCTGTGTCTCCTTCAAATGTTTTAATTTGGTCATTAGACTGGGTTGTATCTGTCTGCATCTCCATATGGTTAGTGATGTTCTGTTGTCTTTCCCCAGCATGTAAATATTTTGATAGAGTTACTTTGGAAGTCGATTTCCTTCAGTAGTCCAAAGCTTTGTATTTGCAGGATGGCTGTGAAGTAGGATGCACAGCATGGAGAGGGTACAACAGTGCAGTAACGGGTTGTAGCTCAAGTATATGCACAAATCTGTATTGCTATGCTGGTGCCTGTGAGCGTGGGGTTGTGGGTCAGGGTCACAGGGTTGTGTGGGCCACGTGGGGGCAGGGTCCAGCTCAGACAGGCTTCAGAAAGCAGAAGCAGGGTGTGAATGTGAGGGACATAGAAGTAAGGCATGGTGGGAGGCAGTGTGGGAGCTGTGCAGATGTACTGGGTCTGGTACATGGCAGGACATGGGTGGGTGCATGGAGCCTGTGGGTCGTGGGTGTCAGGGTGTGGGGTACAGGGCACAGAAGTTGAGGCACAAGGAAGGCAGGACGTGAGTGTGTTCTTGCGCAGGGGGAGGGGCCCAGGGGTAAGGGATGTGAGTATGTAGGGGTGGAGCACAGGTAATTGATGTTGCGGGTCATGTGTCAGCAGTGGGTGATGTTGAGTGGGCAGGGCCCTGATGTGGGTGCACAAGTGTGGGGGGTGCTGCAGGGGTGCACGCCTGCAGGATGGGGGCTATGTGGCCCAGATGTGCAGGAGACCACCTGCTAGGTGTGGGAGAAGGTCACTTGTGCCGGGGGTTGGGGCAAGGATGTGCACTTGTGTAGGACAGTCAGGGTGGAGTGCAGGGACCAAGCAGTCAGTGCATGGATACCTGAGCACCAAGTGGGGAGGATATGCTGATGTGGCTGTGTGTATGTATGGGTCTGCAAATACTTTTTAATTTTCTGCCCAAAATACTCTGGAATGTATCTGGGTATTGCATTAACCTCTACAGAATAATAAGATCTCATTCCCTATTCTAGGTTCCCTGTAATTAGGTTGTTTAAATAAACTGACCAGACAGGTTAAATTAGCTAGTGTGGTACAGAAAATTTAAATTTCATGCCAAATAATCATCTTTTCCTTAGGTCTCACACAGAAGCTGAATTTTTAAAATATAGGCAGTATCATCCTTTACCCTGTATTCTAGTTTACCTTAGTCCTAACGAGGTCCATTTCATTCATATCTCTGATTGGAATCTGAGCTCTTTTTTTATTATTGATAAAACAACAAACAAACATTCCATACTTGGTGTACAGTCAGTGAGTGGCTTACAATATCATCATATAGTTGTGTATTTATCACCATGATCATTTTTTAGAACATTTGCATCACTCCAGAAAAAGAAATCTAGGACCTCTTACCATAAGCCGCAACCTGATAACACATGCTCTCGACTTTAGTTCACTGATTTCTAAATTATAGTTAGTCCATATGATTGAGGCATGATAATACTTGTTTTTTGTTCCTGACATTTCATTCAACATGCAGCTCTTAAGGTTCATTCATTTGGTTGCATGCCTCACAACCTCCTTCCTTCTTGCAGCTGCTCAGTAGTCCATTGTATGTATACACCATAGTTCCCCTTTCCATTCCTCAGTCATTGTACCCTTAGCCCACCTCCATTCATTGAGGATCATGAACATTGCCGCCAGAAATTCCAGTGTGCAAATGTCCGTTCCAGTCCTTAAACTCAGTTCCTCCAGGTATATGCTGAGCCACAGGGTTTCAGGATCATATTGCAAACCCACCTCTAGCCGCCTGTGGAACCACCACACTGCTCTCCATGGGGCTGCACCTCTCATTTCCCTACTGACACTGAAGAGGTACATCTCTTTCTCCGCATTTTCTCTAGCATTTGTTTCTTTTCTGACCATTTTAAAATAGTTTTATTCACACATCATACAATCTAGCCCAAGTGTATAACATGCCTTCACCACCATACTCTACCTGATGACATTTCCTTTTCTTCCACACAGAATCCATACCCCTACCCAATCCCCCTGGCCTGTTGACATTTTGTTTTGGCAAAATGTCTTTGTTACATTCAGTGGAAGCATAGTACAGTGTTACTGTTGACTATAGACCCTAGCTTACACTGATTGTACTTTTTCCCATATACCATCTGTTTTCAACACCCTGCAATACTGACATTCCTTTGTCCTTCCTCCTGCAAAAGCATTTTTTTAATTTGTACATTTAATCCACATATAGTCTTATCGAGCTTCCCTTGTATGTGGTGGATTGCTCTTCTCTTGCTGCTTTCAGAATTCTCTGTTTATCTTTGACATTTTGACAATCAGATTAATAAGTGACTTAGAGTAAGTCTATTCAGCTGTGTTCGGTTTGTGGCATGCTGCGCTTCTTGAATCTATAATCTTATGTCTTTCATAAGAATTGGGAAATTTTCAGTGATTATTCTCTCCATTATTCTTTCTGTCCTTTTTCACTTCTCTTCTCCTTTTGGGATAGTCATTACATGTGTATTCATATACTTCATGTTGTCATTCAGTTCCCTGAGATTGTGCTCATATTTTTCCATTCTTTTCCCTATGTGTTCTTTTGTGTATCGGATTTCAGATGTCCTGTCCTCTAGTTCACTGATCCTTTCTTCTGCCTCTTCACATCTGCTGTTGTATATCTCTATTGTGTTTTCCATCTCTTCTGTTGTGCCTTTCATTCCCTTAAGTTCTGCCATTTGTATTTTCAAGCCTTCAAGTTCTTCTTTAAGGTTTTCCAATATCTTCTTTTTATTGGTCATCTCTTTTGCCATGCTTCCTTCAACTCATTGATTTTATTTTTTATTTGAATTAGGAGATTTGTGAACAAACTAATATTTCAAATGAGGTATAGGATGTGAAACAACTAATAAAGGATGTTAGTTAATTTGGAAGTTGTTTTCTCACTTTTCCCTATTATTTTCTTATTGGTTGGCTTTTTTTGTTCTCTATGTGTTCTTTGACATTCAGTTCAACTTATTCTCGACCTCTAGCTTAGTTTCTGTTTAACTTATGAGAATTTTTCAGCTCTTATTTTTCTGGATCTTTGCCCTTCCAGATAGTATCTACCCCACTCATATTTTCTGAACAAGATATGCCCAGTCTTCAAGATGAGAATGAAATCATTATCAAGATTCCCTGAGGATGAGATACAGGAGGCTGCCGAGTCTTTCCTATGAGGCCTCTTGAATCTGTGTTTTTCCTATTCTGTCCAGAGGTGGAGTTTATCAGTCTGCAGCTCCCCATCTGTGTGAAGTGGGGCAGTGCCTTTAATTGTCAGCAGACCCTGTCCCTGCCAGGGTGTGGTTGAGACAGAGGCTGAGTTAGAAGGCCGGCCTAAACTATTTCTATTTTCTAGGACCTGGAGTCTGAATTCTCTAAATGAGAGCTGCCACTTGTGCTGGGCCCTCCCCTTTCTTGGGGAAGATAAGCCCTTTAGGGAATTATTTCTTTCACCTGACTAAGCTACTTTATCTCTCAGACTTTCCTTAACTGCACCCTTGCCTAGGGGCAGTGCTGAAACCGGAGAATGCCTGCAGGTTAATTTAATGGGCTGCTACAATGTTAAAAAAAAGAAAAGAAAAGAAAAGATGAGGGTGTATCCTTTTTAGAACCAGACCCCAGGCCTTCCCCCCACCTCCCTCCCCCCATTTGCCAATCAAGAGCCTGAGTTGGTACCTTGTTTTATGTACCCCTTTTCTTGGAGCACAGCTCTTTTCTAATATTGTGGGTTTGGTCAACTCCAAAAGCCTCTGTTTTGTTTTTTTCATTTTGTCTTTTTTCAACAACCCTGCCAAAGTTTATGCGAGCAGAAATCATGGGAATATCGGAGGGAATGTATATTAAGGGTCTGGTGTCATTATGGGAGGAACATAAAGCTGGGACAGTCTGCATTTCTTCATATTGGCCCACTAAGCAGAGATGCTAGATTCAGTGTTGTAGCTCGAGGGTTAGAAAAAGCTGTAACAGTTCATTCAGGTGGTTGGATGAAGCATGGACTTAACTGTGGCTTACAATTCCTAAAGTCAAAATGCCAGAATTGCACTGGTGTAATATAGATGAGGCTTAAAGAGATTGGAATGTTATACTGGATTTATCATGTAAGACTGCTCACCTACCTGGTAGTGTCCACAGGACACACTGTTCACCAGGATTGTGAGGAATAAATTTGTGAGAGCAATTCTATCATTCCTGAAGAGCTCTGTGGTTGCTCTTCTCTGTAGGTCAGATATTACCTGGGAACTGCTGCTACTGAATTTAGAACCTTAAATACTGTGGGGATGATTGGGTCCTGGGTGGGCAGGAGTCAAGTAACAGCATTTAATCCCCAAAGACAGGGTAGGGGTGGCTGTTGTAATGGACAGCAATGTCAAAGCAGCAATCAGAAGAGTCTGATTCAGAGAAATCTAGGGTATTTGTTAGCTGATCATGGGGTACCTAGAAGTGAAATTGATGGATAGTCTACTTAATTCATACTTGATTTGTATAAACAAAAGTGTTTGAGTTAAAGTGAACAAAAGTCTAATGTTTATCACAAAAACAAAGAGTCACAATCAACTAAAGTGATTGCCTTTAGAGATAAGAGAAGTCTCATCTAATAGTTTGAAGGCTTTAAAGGGAGAACTCCTGATTTCAGCAGTCAGAAGGAAGAATTTCATTCCTACTTTAGCCAGCCATCTTCTCCTGGGGAGTTCATCAAAAACCTTTGTCAGCATTTCCAGGCTGTAGCCTCCCCTATGGGATTTGGACTTGCCCATTCCCATAGTCACATGAGCTACTTTGTGTAATAAATCTAATAATATCTACATTATGTATCTACACATATATCTATATATCTACTACTGGTTTTATTTCCCTGAAGAACCCTAATAATAAAAGTTGGATCACACATTAACTGAAGTAATACCTTGAATTAATCTTATTTATAATAGTTCCACACCCAACAGAATGCAAACCAATGAGAAAGTACACCAATGAGAGTGTACCAAACTAGGGTACACAATTCAGTCCAGGCAAGATGGCCCTTTGATTTACTAAATCCTCAAACATTGGCATGGTTGTATAGGAAAGACAAGGTGAATGTTTGATTCTTTGCCAGCTTTCAAGATGATGAATTTGCTCCCTACTATTCTCCAAAGGTTACCAATTAGTTAGTTTTTTTTTTTTTTTTTACTAAATGTTTTACTTTGAGATGATTGTAGATTCACATGCAGTTGTAAGAAATAATACAGAGAGATCCTGGGTAGGCTTCACCCTGTTTCCCCCAATGGTAACATCTTGCCAGACTGTAGTACGGATACATAGCCAGGAAATTGACTATTGCTACAACTCATTGATCTTATTTTCATTTCACCAGTTTTAAATTATGTGCATTTATTTGTGTGTGTATGTTTGTATTTGTACTTATATTTAACTCTGCATTTTTATCACAAATATAGATTTTGTGTAATCAACAGATTTTTAAGAAATATCCTTATGATTCATGGATTTAAGCAAATTTTATGGGTTTACTTGGAATTGTGAGTTTTTTGGAAGGCCAGATTTTCTCATTAAGTTCTTGTGAGCTCTTTTTATTTTTCTCCATTTTTAACAGTTTTAATGAGTTATAGTTTACCATGAAAGTAACCATTTATGTATACAATTCAATGTAGGGTTTTTTGTGTTTTGTTTTTTTTTTTGTATATTTGTAGAGCTGCACAACCATCCCATAATCTAACTTTAGAACATTCCCATCGGTTCAAAAGGAAACCAAGCCATTTGTAGCTAGTCCTAATTCCTATCCCCAGCCTTAGGCAACTGTCCTCAGTCCCTTTGCACTGACCTTTATCGTTTATAATTTCTTTGCTTTCTCTAATAAGAAGATCTTGCCTTGAGGCCTAGAATCAGCCCTTTCTCTAAGTCTTAGTTTCTTTTAGTAGAAAATAGTATTTCAAGAACAATACTCTGATTCTTGATATGCTCATTGGTATTAGATTGGTAATTATTTCTGGGCCTGTTCAGTGGACAGAACTAATTAAAAATGCTCCTTGAGTTCATACTGATACTTCCAGGTGAAGGTCCTTACTATCCTGTTCTGGATCACAGCTTTCTCTTTTCAGAAGAATCCTTGTTCTCAGGAACACTGAGGATGATAGAATTAGAATTGCCTAAAATTAATCATTTATTTATGTCATGTTACCTGCATAGCATACTCAAAAAATCAATACTAATGCTATTATCCCCAATGGAATAACTGAGAGCAGGTTAAAAACAAACTTTTACATATGCTTTTCCTGTTTCTTCCCCTGTTCAAAAATAGTTATACTATTTCCATGTTATCTGAGTATATGTCTATTGTATGTAGTACTCTCTCCCTTTTACTCTCGTTTAGTCTTAATCCTACAAGTAAAGTTCTCCATGTGCCATGTCTTGCTAGTCATTTGGATTGATGGAAGCTCATTTTCTTGTAAATTCCTCAGGAAGCGCTCATGGGAACAATAGTCCCTGAGGTTTTGCATGTCAGTGACAGTTTGTCAGTGCCCTTTATACTTTAAAGTCAGTTTTGCTGGATATGAAATCTTTGGCTCACATTTGTTTTTGTTGAGTATCTTATATACAATAATTTTTCTTTTCTTGGAATAAAGCATTGCTCTTTATTCCAAGTCTGATGATAATCTTTCTTTCTCTTACAAGTTACTTTTGTTTTGCCTAGATGCTAAGGGAATTTTTCCTTTTTCTTTCATATCCAGTGTTTTACTAGAATATGTCTTGGTGTTGGTCATTCTGGATGAGTATTCTCAGGTATGAGGGGTGCTCTTTTAATATGTAGTTTCAAAAAATTTTTTTTAGTTTCAAGAACATTTTCCTTTAATATAGGTTTAACTGTTTTCTGCTCTTTTGTTTTCTTCTTTAGTAACTTTTATTATTTCTGTTTATAGGATCCATTTTACACATCTTCAGTGTTTATCACATTCTTCTGAATCACTTATGTTTTTAATTTTATTTTTAAAATTTTCTTCTTTTTCATTTTCTTTGTCTTAATTATCTTATGTCCATTTTTTGGGGGGGTGGGAGGGGGTGATGGTGCATGGTCCAGGAATCGAACCTGGGTTTCCCACATGTAAGGCTATCATTCTACTACTGAACCACCCGTGCACCCCCTTATGTTCATTTCTGAAATGAATTTAAAAATTTTTAAAATTATTTCTTGACAACTGTATCTCATCTGAGTTTTGCTGATTCTGGTTTATTTTGTTCTCTCATATCTTGTATCATTTCTTAATATAGTTTACCCCATTTTGAAACACCATTGCCTTTTTGTTTGTTAGCACTCCTTTTTGCATTCCTTGTATATACAGTGTTGTTCTGCTTTGTGTTGTCTTGTTCTTTTTAGTAACTTTGTGTGGGACTTGACCTCAAATCTATTGTTCATTCTTATGTGAATTATTTTCCTGAACCTTCCAGGGAGGCATGATTCAAGGTAGTTTTCTAATTGTAGTTCTTCAGTTTTACTCATGTAGCATTAAAAAATATGTCCTCTGGCTTCCTGAGATTTCCTGGATCTGGTGCTCCTCTGCACATCACTTTCCTTTTTCTCTTTTGTCCTTATTTTTCTGGAATTTGACTTTGCTCCCTGCAGTTTATCCTCCTCCATATGTGGTTTGGTCCTGGAAGGGCGCCCTGGCACATCAGTTTCTAGAGTTCATTGGGATAGGACTGCTCCAGCATCATCATGCTTTCTTTTTTATTTTTTTTTAATTTTGCATATGGGCAGGAGGCACCAGGGATCGAACTCCAGACCTCCAGCACGGCAGGTCGGAGCTCTGCCTGCTGAGCCACGGCAGCCGCCCTCATCATGCTTTCTTAATGTTGTCCCCTACGTGTGATTGCTTGTTCCTGGAAGGGGCAAGATTCCTTCCAGTTGTAGCTGCTATTCTTAGACTTTGCTATTCTCTATGCTTTCCAGTGTTTCTCATTGACAGTTTTTGGATTTTCCTTTTTGCATGCTTGTTGCTTTCTTTGGCTAGCTCTTCCTGCCCAGGCACAGATACCATGTGGTTTGTTTGACTGTTGGCTCTTTGTCCTTACCTGCTTGTATTCTGCCTTTGAGGATGATACCTTGTTACATAGATTTGTTGTGCATGTCATTCTTGGGTTATTAGTTTTGCTATCTAGTTGTCTTGTGTATTTTATTTAAAAACGTTTTAAATGGTAAAATATAGCATATATACAGAGCAAAGAAAGAAAAAAGCAATAATTTTCAAAGCACACTTCAACAACTAGTTACAGAACAGATCCCAGAGTTTGTCATGGACTCCCATTCCATCATCTCAGATTTTTCCTTCTATTGTCTGGTTTTAAGTATAGATTCAGAGAGATGTAAAAACTATGCTAATGCTACTGCCATCTTAGCTTGTGTTCTCTTATCTGAAGTTTTGAAGGAAAATATTTAGTTATCTTTCAAGGTTTGCATCTAAAATATCTTAGACTGTGTGAATTTAATGGTTTAAAACAAAGTACTTGGATATGCTGAAATTTACTTATTTGTGATTATTATCTGGATGCTGAATTTGAGGCAAGGGTCTTAAAAGGTATAGATAGTAAGTCCAAAAGAGAATTAAGCTGTTAATTGTTGTTATATGATTGTTGTTTGTTATGGGATATTTTACTAGCGGTAACCTTCTATTTTTGTAAAGGATAGTGTAGTAAAGGAGAGTATTTAAAATATTTAGGATCTAAAAATTATGGTGTTTTTTTTGTAATTGTATTATTAGTGGATTTCATGAATGTTTAACATAGAAACAGCCAATGGGGTGCAGAGAAAACAGTTGTGCTATTATTGGGAGTCTGAGGAACAGTGATTATCTTTTCTTTTGTGGTTTGGTGCTTTCTAAATTTTAACATTTTAAGGAAACAAATTCCTGAGTAGGTGTCCTTGATAAAAGAGAGGGAGAAGCTATTTTGAGAAGTTCTTTTCTACTGGAATCCAATTTCAGAGAGGAAGCAGAATTACCAGAGTGTTTTTTTGTGTTTTGTCTTTTTAGTTAAGGGCAATCTCTGATAGCCTTTTGCTGCCCAAGACGTATGAGGTATTTTATTACTTGGCTGATGGATGATTGCTGGGCCAGGACTAAAGACAAGGAATACTGCCGGACCTTCTCTTATTTAATCACAACTAAACTAGGAAAGGAGTCATTAATTGGGGTGTGATTCAGTTGTCTAAATGGGCACATACTACAATGAGAACTGCATTGAGGCCCAGCAAAATTCTGTCATAATTTAGAAATAACATTCAAAAAGGAGTTAGTAAGTTAACTGTACTGTAAGTTAAGCCTGAGTAAGCATTCAGAAAAGCATGTTTCAGTGCATAGTAAAAGTAAATTAAAATTACTCCAAACAGGTGTAAGATAGGTACTTTGCCTGTTTTGCATGTGTGGAGTTTTACTTTTCTAGTGGCTTAAGGAACACTTCCTTGACCATCTCAATTCAGTTTTAAGCAATTTCTTCTTTTACATGGCCAGCTTTAAGAAGTTTCTTCTGTTGAAAACCAAGACTTTTCTTTTCCAACCTGGGTCCTGGGGCTAGTTTATTTGGAGAAGTTATGAGGAAAAGATCATAACCCTTGAGTTAGAGAGATCTGATTTTGAATCTTAGCTCTGTCATTTACCAGCTCATTTTGGGAAAATCACCTAACTTCTTCACAATTCTTTTTTGACTCCTTAAGTTTGATACTTAGTTCAAAATGTAAGTTTTTTTGTTGTGTTTTTACTGTAAGCATTTTAGTGTTCAGATTTCCTTCTAAGTGACTGCTTTAGTTTCACAAATTTTGTAGAATTTGTTATTGCTAAGTGTTTTCTAAAGTCCTTTATTATTTTTTCTTTAAGATGTATATTGTTTATAAATCTTTATGTTTTAATCTGTGGTTATTTTATTATCATTTTGGATACTGATTTCTAACTTGATTGCACTATGGTCAGGGAATGTGCGATATTGACCCTGTGAAATTTGTTGAGGCTAGCTTTTTTGCCTACCAAGTAGTCAACTTTCATAAATGTACCATGTGTATATGAAAAGAATGCACCTTTCCTATTAGTTGGGTGGAATATTCTATATATATCCATTTATAGGTTGTTAATTGAGCTGTTCACACATCTTCTATATCACTACTGATTTTTTCCGTTTGCTTGATCTTAGTAATTGCTGAGAGATGTTAAAGTTTCCATTTAGTATGCTCTATTTGTTAACTTTCTTTAGTGATTCTGTCAATTTTTGGTTTATATGTTCAAAGCTATGCTATGAAGTGTGTGCAAGTTTAGAAATATATCTTTGGTGGAATTGAATATTTGATCATTTGCTCTGATAATGTTTTTTACCCTAAAGTTTATTTTGTCTGATACCTACAGAGGTATGCCAGTTTTCGTTAGATTATTTGACTAATATATGCTTTTTCGTCTTTTCACTTTCAGTCTTTCTGCAACTTTATGTTTTTAGGTTTACCTCTTGTAAATAGGATATAACTGCTTTTTAAAAATAATCTATTCTGACAGGCTTTGTCTTTCAGTCAGGAATTTAGTTCTTTTAAGTTTATTGTGGTTAGTGATGTATTTGAATTTATCTCTACCATCTTAATTTTTGCTTTCTCTTTATATCTTTTATTCCCCTTCTTTCCCCTCTGATTTCCTGCATATTTTCTCTCTTTTTTTCTTATTCTAATGTCACTTGTCTTCTTCTTGGAAGTTATATACTTTCTTTAAGATTAAAGAACTTCCTTTAGCATTTCTTTTTGTTTTCCTTAAACTGAGAATGTTTTCGTTTCACTTTCATTCCTGAAGGACATTTTCACTGAGTACAGGATCTGAGTTGGCAATTCTTTTCTTTCAGAACTTTAAAGATGTTTTTTCACTGTTTTCTTGTCTGTATGGTTTCTGATGAGAAATCTCAGTCATTTGAATCACTGTTACCTTATATGTAGTGTCATTATTTTCTGGCTGCTTTCAAGACTTAAAAAAAAAATTGGTCTTTAGCTGTTTGATTATAATATATCTGGGCAGTGTTTTATTAGAGAATATCTGGGGTTTGCTGAGAGTCTTGTGTTTGTAAATATATGCCTTTAACTATATTTGGGAGGTTTTCAGCTACTATTTCTTAAAATATTTTTTCCTACATCAATTTCTTTCTTCTGAATGGGACTCCATTGCGTGAATAGTGTTATTTCCATTCTGCTATTGCACCCACCTAATGAGTTTTTATTTTACATATTGCAATTTTCAGTTTTACGTTTCCTTTTTTTTTTTTTTAATAGTTTCTGTCTCTCTACTGAGAACTATCTTTCCATTCATTTAAAAAACATCTTTACTTTATTGCTGATGGTTGTAATACCTGTTTTAAAGTCTTTGTCTCATAATTCCAACATATGGGTCATCTTGTTGTTGGCACTTGTTGATTTTTTTTTTCTTTGAGTGTTGGCCAGATTTTTCTGGTTCTTTGTATGTTGAATAAATTTCAAATCAATTCTGGACATTGAGTCTCTGGATCCTTTTATAATCCTCTGGAAAATACTAATTTTTTTTCTTATTAGGCAGTCACCCAGATTGCAAGTTTTCTCTCACTGACTGCTTGTGGTGATTTTGCAGCAATGTAATTAATTTTTTTCTTCATTTTAAGTAGAATCAATTTATTATATGGATAATAATGCCTTCCTAGCAGAGCTGTTGTAAAAAAAACAAACTAAATAATGAACCCAGAAACACCTAGTACAATATGTAGTACATATAAAGCCTTTCATTGAATGTTGTTGCTCCCCTACTCTCCATCCATGGTCTAATTAAAAACTGATCTAAATTTCCTTTGCTTTATTCCTTTCCATTTGTGAGATTTGGTACTGCCCCATATTGCCTTGTGTCAAGTTAGAATGTTGTTTTGAAAGGAGTTGATAGTCTGACATAAAACCTCTTGCATTATCTCTGAGTTCCTGTCTGGAGGTATATACTAGTGATGTATCTTTTGAGCTGTTGTTTGGATTCATGACTCTTTGATGACCTGCCACCCATCAGTGGGGTCTGGGTTTTGAGTTTATCATGTTGAAATGATTCTGACTCCCTCTGTTTGAGGATTTGCTTTCTGACTTAAAATGTAGTCTATTTGTTTAGCAAACAGCCATCTGTGCCCTGCTGTTTTACAAGTCCTTTGCTAGTCCTGAGAACATGGGAATGAAAGATACCATCTCTGATCTTTAGTGCTCAAAGTGTAGGGAATGTGGTAACGTACATGCTGAAACAAAATTAGGGTTTCTTTAATTTTTTTATGAATCTTTATATCAAATGAATTAAAGAAATAAAACTAAAAACAAAGTTATTATCTGTTAAAAATTATCAAGCATCATAGAATGTGCAGGCAATATGTAGTAACAAATTGAGAACAGTGTTAGGAGGGAAATTAACGTGCTGTGATTAAGATTTGGAGGAGTTGGGGCAGGTTGCATGGAAAATGGATTTTGTTAGGGTAATCAGGGAAGTCCTGGGTGAGGAAGAATTATTTAAGGGGAGCCTAGTAAATGAGGAAGAATCAATCTTGGGAAGAGAAGTGCTAGGTCAAAGTAGCCAGCAGAGGGATTATTGTGTCCATTGCTCCAGCTGCCCACCTTCAGCTTTGTATAGTCAAGTCTTAACCAACCCAGGCTTCTTCTGTGAAGTCTGTTTGAAATCTCTTTTCTGTTGTCCCACATTTCAGATTTTGGTCATATTCATCTATTCTTTGTTCTGTGGGCTTCTTGTGCCTTCCTTTCATGTCACCCATCTCATTTGTAATGCTAATTATTGTGTAGGTATTTGTCTTTCCCTTCACTAGATATAAGTTCTTTGCAGGTGTATGTGGGGTGGTGGTGATGGTGAAATGGATCTGTGTTATCACCGCTTTATCCCCAGGACAGTAACTGTCACAAAATATATACTTAATATCCGTCAAAAAAAAAAAAAAAAAAGAAAGAAAGAATGCTGACTGAGCATCATCTACTGGAGCATTTAGTTTTTGAAAGCTGTGGGTTCAGAACTGGTATGACCCGTCTCATCTTGGAAAATCAACTTTCCCTTGGCAGGAAGAAGCCAGTCTGGTTATCTGAGTTGAGGTGGGTTCACAATAACTGAGTAGTTTGGACAGTCAGTTCGTGTCGGTGTGATTACTAGTGTAAAAAGAGAATACTGACACACAGCTGTCCTTTGTGTCTTTTTTTTGGAAAGAGTGGTTTTTGGCTTGACTTAGGAATCAGTGTGTGGCATAGCTCAGGAAGCAGAACATGATAAACCTGGAAAATGAGAATTCAGTATAGTAGGATAAGAGGACACGCTTTTTCCCAGCCTGCTCCAAAATAATTCTTCTTCTGATTAGAACAAGTATATGTGAGGTATGTCAAGGTCCTGGAGGCTCAGATTTCAAATATCTGTTTAAGATGCTCTTAAATTTCTTTTCAAGTCATGGGTCTTTTGAGACCTAAATTGAATTAAGAAAAGAAACTATTCTGACATCCCCTAGTCCCCAAATGCTTAGGTTTTTGTATCATAAAATCTATGGTGGGTGGGTGGGTTGTGAGGGTTGTTCAGTGGTAGAATCCTCGCCTGCCACACAAGAGACCCAGGTTCGATTCCTGGCTCATGCACTTCCCAAACAAACAAACAAAGAAACCAACAAAAACAAACAAACAAAAGATTCAACAAATGGTTCTGCAATAACAGGATATTCACATGGAGAAAGAATGAAATGTGATTCCACCATACAGCATACAGACAAAATAAAACTCTATGGTGGGATAAAGGTGGGCTATTGGACAGGTGATTATGTACAGGAAATGTCCGTATTTAAGAGCAATGTGCACCAAAATGAGAATTTAGAATGGGTAGAACTTTCAAAGTCATCTGGCCCCAAACCCGTTTTTCTTATAGATGAGGCACCTCTGTCCTGGAATGGGAAATGAACTGTCTCTGTTCTGAGTAGAGCTGAAGGTAGCACCTATAAGAACCAAAGAGCCAGCACAATTCTTTTCCCAGTACAGAATCCTGCTTAAAACACACAAGCCAGGAGCTTATTCTCTCCCTTGTGTGAAAGGATGTGCTGCTGAAAAATTATATTTAAAATTGATGTTTATCCAGAAGAGGTCCATGCAAGGTGGGAAAGCATTTGGAAACTATGCAAACCTAAGCAGCAGGTGAATTTATTCATTAAATCAGTGTTTACCAGATGTGTACTATGTGCCAGGCAGTATTCTGAATGCTGTGGAATCAACAGTCATCTGGCTATAAGTCCTCATTCTCGTGGAACTTATAATTTAGTATTGAACAAACCCTAAGCAAGTAAACTTATAACGTGATGATAAAAGGCCTTTGATGAAAATAAAACTGAGCAATGGGATAGAAAGGGATTAGGGTGTAGCGTAGATGTACTGTGAGCTCTTTTGGTCTTTTTATTTGGGGGTCAGGGAAGGCCTCTGTGAGGAGGGAGTGCTGCATGAGCTGAAACCTGCAGGATAAGCAGGAGCCGTCTTGACCAATCATGAGGACAGTGGTGAGCAAGGGGGATTATGGTTCGAGGTTAGCGCTCGGTGGGACAGGTAGGCAGGGATGGGTTATCTAGGGCCTTCTAGGTTTCAGAGGAATTTGGGGTTCTTCTTAAGTGTAGTTGGAAGTCATTGGATGTAATTAACATTTTTCTGAGATCATTTTGGCTGCTGTATGGACGGTGGGATGGTCCATGTGAGAGATGTTGGGACTGTGGGGCAGGGAGGTAGGAGTAGAGATGCTGAAAAGTGGTTTGATTCAGGATATATCTGGAAGAACATCTAAGAGTATAAGGATAAAAATAAAGAGAGAAATCAAATTTGACTCCTAGGTTCTGGCCTGAGCAGCAGGGGAGATGGTGTTGCCCATAGGTTGAGATGGGAGAGCCTTGGGGAGGTTGAATAAAGTACTGAAAACTTTTGTCTTTAAAGAAGACCAATAGACAAATGAGTTATGATTATTCTACAATGTCCAAAAGGTTATGATAAAGGGATTTGATTCATTCGTGTCATCCTTGGGAGCGAAATCAGGGCCTGTTAAAGGGAGAGCTCAGGGAGAGAGATTGCAATGTAGCCATAGACTCAGAACTCTATTAGATAGAAGCATCTGAACATGCAGGCACTGCCTACGGGGCTGTGGTGATATCTGCCACTCACATTGTTCATGCTCAGACTGGAGGACTGTCTGGTTGGTAGGGTGCCTGCATTTTTCATCTAAAGTGGGACACTTCTGAGAGTGAAATGGGGTACTCTTAATTATGTGGGATAGCAGGTATAAATCTAGATCATCCTTGTCAAACTGGACCAATATTTGTTGTACCTTATTCCTCTTCATCCTAGGGACACTGCAGACGGGATGTCTTTGGGTACTGGTTGAAATGTGGTAACCTCTTTGTATCCCTCCAAATCTATGGTTCTGAAGATCTTTGATATATTTTAATTACCGAAAAATATTGATGGCTATCTTTTCTGGATTATGTCTAATATACTCATAATACTGGTGGCCTGCTGTGTGGAATGGCTTAATCATCCCTGACCTGCCTCACTTGCTCCTACTTCTCACCTCTTGTGGGCAGCATTTGCAGAGTGTCACTGCCCCTGAGTTTGGTTGAATTCCAATTTAGGCTCAGTCCTTAGCACAGTCTTGAAATTATATGCTTGTTTGTCTGTTTCACCCCCTGGGTTGTACACTGTAAGGTCTTGCACAGGGCCAGCATAGAGCACATGCTCTCTAAGTTTTTGTTGAATGAATAAGTGAGTGAATGAATGGCATTGTGAATTTGGGTTGGTTTTATAGATTTCTAGTGATAAACTAACACCCATACTCACATATACATACATATCTATTTCTTCTGCTAAATTGTCACAGCAAGTCTATTAGATATGCCTATTAGGTAAATTCTCCTGGTATACTAATTTTACTGATTGGAAGCTCAGAGAGGTAAAGTAACTTGCCCAGTGTCACATGGGCTAGTAAGTAGTAGGAGAGCCAGGATTGAGACCTGAGCTCTTTACCGCTTGGCTCAAATATGTACTATATCCCTTTTCTTAAGATTTACCACACACCAGTTTAGCAATTTCAAGAAGTCCTATAATAAGAAGCTAATTTAGTTTTTTTTAAGTGCAATTTTACTGAGATATATTCACATACCACATAATCATCCAAAGTGTACAATCAGTGGTTCACAGTATCACCAGGTAATTGTGCATTTATCGCCACAATCAATTTTTGAATATTTTCATTACTCAAAAAAAAAAAGTCGACTGTTATAATAAGAAAATATTTATTCCTTCTTAGCCTTCTATATTCCGAGTGGCTAGAAGGAAAAATCTGAGAGGATAGTATGTTAGCCCATGACAAACTCTGGGATCTGTCCTGTAACTACTTGTTGAAGAGTGCTCTGAAAATTATTGCTTTGTTCTTTCTTTGCTTTGTATATATGTTATATTATATAATAAAAAAGTTTAAAAAAATGAAAGAATAAAAATAAAAATAAAACAAAACACCCAGAACATCCCATACCTCTTATACCCCCCTATTATTTATTCGTTTTTATCTTATTTTCTTATTCATCTGTCTATACCCTTGATAAAGAGAGTATAAGTAACAAGGTTATCACAATTACACAGTAACACCATAAAAGCTATATAGTTATACAATCTTCTTCAAGAAATCAAGGCTACTAGATTACAGTTCAGCAGTTTCAGGTATTTCCTTTTATCTATTCCAATATACTAAAACCCAAAAAGGAATATCTATATAATGCATAAGAGTAACATCGAGAGTGATCTGCCGACTCTATTTGAAATCTCTCAGCCACTGAAACTTTATTTTGTCTCATTTCTCTTCCCCCTTTTGGTCAAGAAGACTTTCTCAGTCCCATGATGCCAAGACCAGACTCACCCCTGGGAGTCATGTCCCATGTTGCCAGGGAGAATTACACTCTTGGGAGTCATGTTCCACATAGAGGGGAGGTCAGTGAGTTCATGTGCTGAACTGGCTTAGAGAGAGAAGCCACATATGAGCAATAAAAGAGTTCTCTGAGTGGTGACTCTTAGTCTTAATTATAAGTAAGCTTAGCTTCTCCTTTGTAGGAATAAGTTTCATAAGGATGAGATCCAAGATCAAGGGCTCAGCCTATTAAATTGGTAGTCCCCAATGCTTGCAAGAATATCAGGAGTCCCCCAGAAGGGGAAGTTTAATATTTCCACATTTTTCCCCAATTCCTGAAGGGGGCTTTGCAAAGATTTTTAAAAATTTTCTGTCTAGGTTACTCTGGAATGTATAGAGTATCATACTAACCTGTACAAACCATCAAGTTCTCACTCCCTTTTCAAGGTTCTGTGTAATTATTGTATTAAAATAAACTGACCATACAAGTTAGATTAGTAGTGTGCTACAGAAAATACAAATTTTGCACCAAATAAAAATCTCTTCCTTTGGTCTCACACAGAAGTTTAACTTTAAAACACAGTCAATATAATCTTTTTCCTTTTAGTCTAATTTATCTTAGTCCTAACCAGATCAGCTTCATTAATATCTCTAATTGAAGTCTGATCTATTTTTCAGTTTTTTTGAACAGTTGCTGTATGGGGTAATGCTAACTTTCATAGCTGCAGAACTCTAGCTCTGAGTCTCAGATGTCACACAGGTACCCGAAGTTCCAGTGAATGACCAGGTTATACACAAAGAGCTCAGCATCTCAGAACTTAGAAATGACAGCTACAACTCAAGAACAGATATAACTGTTGTAAGAGCTTATAATCTGGGAGTCTTTGCAATAAACCTTTCCTTGATAACCTCTGCTCTTGAATTCAGTTCTCAGAGTTTGCGCATTATAGTTAGTCCACATTAGTGAGGCATTATAATATCTATCTTTTCGTTTCTGGTTTATTTACTCAATACACTGTCCTCAAGTTCCATTCACCTAGTTGCATGCTTTACAACATCATTCCCTCTTGCAGCCGCTCAGTATTCTGTCGTATGTATACACCACAGTTCATCCTTCCATTCATCAGTTAACTAGGCCACTGCATTGCAAATCGTGAAATTGCCACCGTAAATACCAGTATATAAATGTCCATTAGTGTCCCTACATTCAGTTCTTCGAAGGATATACCTAATGTAGAGGCTATAGGATCATATGGCAACCCTAAACTTAGCCTCCTGTGGAACCACCACACTGCCCTCAGAGATGCTGCAGCATTTTGCTTCCCTACCAACAGTTAGTAGGTACATCTCTTTCTCCACATGTTCTCCAGCACTTGTATCTTTCAGTTTATTTTTTAAACAGTTTTATTCACACTTGATGCAGTGCATCCTAACTAAACAGTCAGTGGTTGTCAGTATAATCATATAGTTATGCATTCACCACCACAATCTTAAAAGGACGTTTCCATTTAGTTCTGAGCTGTTGTGTTGGCCCTTCCACCCATTCCAGGCTTGTGTACAATGTGTGTCTGGTCACAGATATTCCCCCAAACAGCTGTTCCAGAGAGTTCCTGGCTACTTAGTAGCTGCTTTAAAGAACTAACTAGGTTCCACACCTCCCTACACTACCATCTTGCCCCAATTCCTAAACCGCTAATTTAGTTTTGACCATCCTAGTGCTTCCCTAACTACTTGGACTATGAAACATTTCCCCCCTACTGTCCTGTTGTTAGGAAACAACAGTAGGGAAATGCTTGTATATTGGAAGAACTTATGTATTGAAAATGAGCAGCTGTGGGCTCCCTATCTGCCACTTTTCCGGTCTTATTTCTCCACATATAAAACGAGAGCGTTCAAATCCATGGCCTACCAGATCCTTCCCAACTTTACAGCCCTACAGTGTTTTAAGTATTGTTGTAAATGTGCCTGAGGGTTGGAGCCTGGAAGTCCCTCTCCTATTAAGTCTGTGTTTGCTTTACCAGCTCTTTGCAAGATTCACAGCACTGTTAAAAACATGTATATGTTTCCTGTTCAGTGTGTAGCCACCACCACAAGCAGAGTAAGTAGTCTGAGTTGCCATCCTGCCACTGGCACAAAATGTTCAGCTGCAGGGTGAAGTGTTAGGTGTGGGAATGGTGGGCTGAGGAAGTTGGCCCTGGGGACTGTTCAGAATTTATTGTGTTCCTGCAATGCCAGGCTGAGGTTGGCTAGTGTGGTATCAGCCTCTTGTTTGCCAGTGCAGCAATGAGCCATGAGGTCATATGAGCCTCTGTAGGTGACAACAGACAGACTTGTATATAACCTGAATGTTTACTAATAGGGGATTGTTTGGTGAATTACCGTATATCACCATGACAAAAAGTGGTCATCATTGAAAGTGGTCATTATGAAGTCCAGATAAAACATAGGAAAATATTTAAAGAAATAAATGAAGAGAATCAATATGTAACCATAAATGTATATGCTTATTGCTAAGGTAGGGAGGTGAATTTAAAATAGAAATTTGTAGTAGAATGGTAAATTTAAGTTATTTTAATGAACATTAATATTGCTTATATTGGTTTTTTTTTCAGTGTAAAAATATGTCTCTTAGCTCTGCCAAAAGAAAAAAACTTGGAAAATCTGATTAAAAATATATGTTCATTTAAAATAATTTAAACATTAAAATTAGCATAAAAGAAACATTAAATCTTTCCTGTAATCCCATCACCCTAAAATAACCATTGTAAACATTTCAATATATATATTAATATACGACTTGTCTTTTCTTTGTGTATATGTGTGTGCATATATGTCTCTATTATAAACATATTTTAAAACATATTATAAACATTTTAAAATGCACTCATATTATACAAAAGTTTTGTGACTGGCTTTTTTGACTTTCACTAGAGGGTGAACATTTATCCAAATAATTAAATTTTTTCTGCATATGCTTTTTAATGACTAAGTTGTTGTATTCCTTCATGTGGATATATTATACCACTCTTCTTGTTGGGTATATGTATAACGCAGGCTTTTGCTGAGTATTGACAAATTGCTTCTAGAAGGATTATACCAATAACCTTTTTACCCAAAGAAGTAAAAAAAAAAAGGCACTATTATTATTTATTTTAAATTTTTGTTGTGGTAACATATATACAACATAAAATTTACCATAAAACCCCTTTCAATTATATACCACAGTGATATTAATTACATTCACAATATTGTGCCATCATCGCCACCATCCATTACCAAAACTTTTACATCTCCCCAAAAAGAAACTCTGCCCATTAAGTATCATCTTCCTATTCCCTGTCCCTCTCCACCTGCCTCTAGTAACATTATCTACTTTTTGTCTCTGTGAATTTGCAAATTCTCTTTATTTCATGTACGTGAAATCAGACCATCTTTGTCCTTCTGTGTCTGGCTTATTTCACTCAATATGATGTCTTCAAGGTTAATCCGTGTTTTAGCATGAATCAGAAGTTCATTCCTTTTTTACAACTGAATAATATTTTATCATGTGTGTGTATATATACACATACCACATTTTGTTTATTCCTCCGTTGATAAACAGTTGGGATGCTTCCACCTTTTAGCTATCATGAATAGTGCTGCTAAGAATGTTGCCGTGCAAATAACTGTTTGAGTTCCAAATACTCAAAGTATTTGGGGCATATATACCTAGAAGCCGAATTGCTGGGTCATAAAGTAATTCCATATTTAGTTTGGCCAAATTGTTTTCCAAACTGTTGGCCAAAATGGCTGCACCATTTTGCATTCCCATCAGCAGTGAACAAATATTCCTTTTTTCCCACGCTTCTGTATCACTTGTTATTTTCCATTTTTTAATAGTAGCCATTCTAGTAGGTATGAAGTAGCATCTCATTGTGGTTTTGATTTGCATTTTCCTAATGGCTAATTATGTTGAGCATCTTTCATGTGCTTTCTGGTCATTTGAATATTTTCTTTGCAGAAATGTGTTTTAAAGTCCTTTAGTCTATTTTTTAATTAGGTTGTTTGTCTTTTGGTTATCAACCTGTAGGAGCTGTTTATATATTCTAGGTATTAAACCCTTATTAGATAGTTGACTTCCATATATTTACTCCCATTCTGTAGGTTTTCTTTTCACTTTCTTGATCATGTTTTTTGATGCGTAAAATTTTTAATTTTGTTGAAATTCAATTTACCTATTTTTGATATTGTTGCTCTTACTATTGGTATAAAGTCTAAGAATTCATTACTTAATATAATGTCCTGAAGATATTCCCTTGTGTTTTCTTCTGAAAAGTTTTATAGTTTTAGTTCTTATATTTAGGTTGTTAATCTATTGTGAGTTAATTTTTGTATATGATGTGTATTAGCTAGAGGTCTCTAGAGAAACAGAATCAGCAGGAGATATCTGTAAATATAAAATTTATAAAAGTGTCTCACTTTATTGTGGGGATGTAGAGTCCAAGATCTGTAGGGCAGGCCACTGAGCTCACAGCTCTAATGAAGGTCCTTAACACACTCTCAGGAGAGGCTGGCTGGGCAACCATGGGGATGTAAGAATACAAGATCTGTAGGGCAGGGCATGAGCTGGCAGCTCCAGTGAAGTTCCTCAGTGAACTCTCAGAAAGGTCCTGGCTGGGAAAGTGATTGTCTCTTCTGAAACCTCCTTAAAAGCCTTCCAGTAATTAGATTAAGCCCCACTCATTGCAGAAGACACTCCTCTCAGCTGTGCATGCCGCCAACATGGTCATGATTTAAGTTCATAAAGTATCCTCATAGCAAAAGACAGGCCAGTGGTTGCCCAACCAGACAACTAGGCACCACCACCTGGCCAGGTTGACACGTGAACCTTGACTATGACATGGTTTGAGTTAGGGGTCCATTTTTATTCTTCTATATGTGGATATCTAGTTTTCCCAGCACCGTTTGAAGAGACTATCCTTTCCCCCAGCTTATTTAACTCAGTGAAAAATGCTTTTCTGTTATTTCTATTAATGTGTCTAAAAGCTCAACTCAACTTTTCTGCCCATATTTAAACAAGTTTCAACTGACAGTGAGGTAAATTAGAGAGCTTTCGAGATTCCTCTGGCCATTTTCTGCATATTGTCCGTAATGAATGACCATGCGTAAGTGTTCTACTCCTCTCTTAAGTACATGAAATGTTTAGAATACGTTGGTTGTGTGCCTAGAAAATACAATGTCTTATTGCTTAAGGGACTTCGCTAAGAACCAAAACAGAGAATGTTGACAGATTTCAGGTTTGTCTCAACTTTCATAGATATTTGTGCCCTAAATGAAATAACATGCATTTTCATTTTCTCTGTTAAGTTTCTGTTAAGCAGTCAAGGTACCTGATTTAGGATTCAGTTTGAAAGAAAATGTCAGACTTGACTATCTATTTTGATAATGAATTTGTTTTTACTCTTTATTCAAACTTAATTCCCTTCTTTTCACATTTGTATTGGGTGCTGAAGAAAGAAATTTTTGTGCAGACTCTATGTTCTCTATTCTGTTTGATTCTTTCACTTGCTGTAGTCTCTCCCAGTTTTATTTATACTTAACGAAGATTGAACAGATCTGCAATTTCTCACTGTTTACTATTGCCACTTGAAAAATTATCCCATGCTGTTTTTATAGGGGTAACTGTCATGTTTATATCCTGTTTTCAGAAACTTCTATCTTTTTTATTTTCTAGTCTAAATGCATTTAATATTTAAAAGAGCAATTGTGAAATTGTGAACCTGACACCTTTATTCTTTTTTTATAAACTTTTTTATTAATTAAAAAACTTAACAAAAGAACATTAAAATATCATTCCATTCTACATATACAATCAGTAATTCTTAATATTATCACATAGTTGCATATTCATCATTTCTTAGAACATTTGCATCGATTTAGAAAAAGAAATAAAAAGACATCAGAAAAAGGAATAAAACGATAATAGAGAAA
>PVIY010037134.1:0-24915 GCA_004026745.1 Myrmecophaga tridactyla
AGCTCAAGTTAATAAAATACTCATAAATTAAAATTTGGTCATGTGCTCTATTTTTTTTTCCAGGATTACCTGTCAATTTATTGATAGCTCTCTTAAAATGCCTATGTCAGCTCAAAGTGTCATATAGTTAATGTGATGATATTTTGCAACATTTACCAACTTCAATTCCAATGACTCTTTCTTCCTTTAATATGCTCAGAATTAGGTTCATCAATTTTCTAAAATATAGTTTACACGATGTCACATAATATCCTAATGCTGAAAATCATGTTTTCCATTAAAAAAATGTCATTTTGATTCTCTATAGGAACTTCTTCTGGATTATTCTCCAACTGCATTGTTCACTGAGGCCAGCCAAAAAGCTCTGACCATATGTAATGACCAAATCACTATAATTCTTCTGTGGTAACATCAACTATATACAGCAGTCATCTAACTTCCTTTGATCTTCAACTAACACAATCCCTTTCTCACTGAGTTGCCCTCCATGGTTTGTTTTTTATATTTAAACAGTTTGGACATCTCTAAAAGTGGAATGACGCTGACACATAGATAAGGTGCCAATCAATTTATTAAGTGACTTTGTACAAATATGGCAAACTTAACATGACCCTGGAGCATGGTTGATTCAGCCAACAAGAAGTGTGAAGAAAGTCATTCATCTGTTTGTGTCCTTCCTGGATGAGGACATCTATATGGAGCTCTTCTCTGGAGTTGGAGCTAATAAAACTAAACATAAACGATGAGGGATTTTTTAATTAAAAATTTTTTTAACTAATAGGCATCAGTAATATTTCTTATATCCATACTTATTTGTTTATTTGAATTACAGACGCAGGACAGAGCACAAGGACACACTCCATATCATTAAGTGGGAGATTTTATTCTTCTAAGATGAGATGTCAATGCTTTGTGAATCATCAAAATTACCAGACTTATTGAATTACACTAACTCATTTTCAAAGAGGGAGAAACAAAGTAAAATGAGTTTCATTCATTGTAGCCCAATACATCCTGACAGTAACCTAGACACGTAAGCCTGGCCTAACAGTGCTGATGGATATTTTCAGTATTGTGTGTTTTGAAGCAATATAAACAAAGTCAGTGTAAATAAAAGCTATGACCACCTTTATTCCTTATTCTACATGCATTCCAAAACAATAGCTGTTTTGAAATAAAATGACAAAAAATAATAAAATGGCCTTTAACTATCAATGTTCCTAATAAAGTAGTCAATTCTTAGAATAAATTGACTTGGCTGCCTCATAAAACCAATTTTATATGAATTAGACTCAATCCTCCCTGCATAGTAGGGCCAAAGAGCAAGTGTAGTTCAAAGCAGTCACCTGCAGGACAGAAACAGCAAAAAGACCAAGAAGCCATTGGCAGTTTAGATAGAATGCCACATTAAGGCATGGATGAGAAAGAGAAATTAGTAAACCTAAGAAATTATCAGTGAAATTGTTGGAAAGTGCTACATATTTTTTAAAAAGTGAATTGAGGCAAGAATTACAAGATGGCAGGGTCTAGAAAATGAGAATAATTCAATTTTTACTGACCTCTATGCCCAGAGTTTCTGAAGTATTCCAGTTCCCCAAAAAGGATGTTTTCAGGTCTGAAAGTAACCCATTACTATCTTCCAAATTTCACAAAACTCTCTTGTCATGGTCAGGTTCATGTGTCAACTTCGCCAAGTGGTGGTACCTGTTTGTCTGGTTAGGCAAGTGCTGGCCTGTCTGTTGCGATGAGGACATTTCATAGAATTAAATCATGATCACGTCACCTGCACCCACAGCTGATTCCATTTGTAATCAGCCAAGGGGAGTGTCTTCTGCAATGATTGATGCTTAATCTAATCACTGGAAGTCTTTTAAGGAGGTTTCAGAAGAGACAAGTTCTCTTCCTGCTTTGGCCAACAAGCCTCTCCTGTGGAGTTCATCCAGATCCTCCATTGGAATCATCGGAGGATTCATAGCCTGCCCTGCAGATTTTGGACTCTGCGTTCCTATGGTTAAGTGAGACACTTTTATAAATTTTATGTTTGTGTTTCCTGTTGATTCTGTTTATCTAGCAAACCCTAACTAATACAAGTTGGTACTAGGAGTGGTTCTTAAGAAACAGAATCTTAAAAATGGGTTTTTATGAATGATTTTCTACTCTGACTGGACTCAGAGGCACTAAGAACTCTGATTCCCATAATCAAAATGACACTCCCAATCCATGGAGTGAGTTGGCAAAAGAAATAGTCAAAATATCACCATTCGATTCTCCTAATGCTTCACTTGTATGAAGCCAGGCTCTGGGGGATAATGTTTTTGATACCTTTATGGAGTTTTGTGGAAATAAGAGGTATAGAGATATTGGCTGGTTGTTGTTAGATACATTGGCTACATTAAGAAGTGAAAGGGACAGGCTTAAGTCTTCAAACGAGAAGCTTAAGTGCCATTTGACAGATTAGAAGTTTCTATGAGTATCCTGAAGGAAAATCTTATTTCCTGTAACTGTAGACTTGAGATCTCTGAAAATCAGACTCAGAATCTTATTTTTAGAGTAGCAAATTTACAACATAAACTGAAATCTCAATGTTGCATGGTGTCTGCTGTTAAAATGAGGGCATTGATTGGGAAGGAGTGGGACCCTGAAAAATGGGATGGTGACAACATATGGATTGATAATGATATTGGGGATGAGGCTGAAACTAGGTCCTGCTGAATCTTCTCTAGATAACCCTGTAATAGTTTGCCCTGAGAACATAGCCACCCCACCTCAGCCTGCCTTGAGGAGGTGGCCACCCAACCTCCTCCTGAAGGGATTAGCCCTAGAGTGATTAATCCTGTTTCACCAGATGAAACTAAAAATGAAGGCCCTGAAGCAAATGGCATGGAAGATATTTCTAATTCTTTTCATGGCCCACCCCTACCACCCCTCATTTCTTCCAGACCTATAACTAGACTAAAGTCCCAACAGAACCTCAAAGGTGAGGTACAAAGTATAACATATGAGCAGGTATGTTATACTCCAAAAGAACTGCATAAGTTTTCCAATTTATATAGACATAAATCAGGGAAATATGTGTGGCAATGGATTTTAAGGGTGTGGGATAATGGTGGGAGGAATATAAGGCTGGATCAGGCTGAATTTATTGATATGGGCCCACTAAGCAGAGATTCTGCATTCAATGTTATAGCTCTAGGGGTTAGAAAAGGTACTTACAGTTTGTTTGGATGGTTGGTTGAAATATGGATCAAAAGGTGGCCGACATTACCTGAGGTTGAAATGCCAGAACTGCCCTGGTATAATGTAGATGAGGGGATGCAGAGGCTTAGAGAGATTGGAATGTTAGAGTGGATTTATCTTGCTAAACTTGCTCTTACACCCCAAGAATGTCCAGAGGATGCGCCTTTTACCAGAACAGTGAGAAATTTGTGAGACTAGCGCAGTCATCCCCAAAGAACTCTGTAGTTGCACTTCTCTGTAGGTCAGATATTACTGTGGGAACTGCTGTCACTGAGCTGGAATCCTTAAACACACTGGGGATGATGGGATCCCAAGTTCACAGAAGCCAAGTGGCAGCACTTAATTGCCAAAGACAGGGTAGACGTGCTGTTATAATAGACAGCAAATTAAAAGCATGAGTCAAAATTATATGACTCACAGAGATTTGTGGCATTGGCTAGTAAATCATAGAGTACCTAGAAATGCAATGGAAGGGTAGTCTACTAAACTCTTGTTCGAGCTGTATAAACAAAAGGGTTCTAGATCAAGTGAACAGAAGTCTAACCTGAATTACAAAAACACAGAGTCACGGCCCTTAATCAATTTCCAGACTTCAGACAGTTTACAGATTTAGAGCCCCCTGAATGAAGGGGAGGCCAGGTTCCTTTGGGGAAGAATCTTGTTACATTACCACAAATTTATACTGTTAATCTTCCTCCAAGCCTTCCCCAAGGAGACCAATGGCCTTTTACCAGGGTAACTGTGCACTGGGGAAAAGGAAATGATCAGATATTTCGGGGATTATTAGACACTGGTTCAGAGGTAACATTGATTCCAGGGGGCCCAAAATGTCACTCTGGTCCACCAGTCCAAGTGGGGGCTTATGGAGACCAGGTGATAAATGGAGTTTTAGGTCAGGTCCATCTCACAGTGGGTCCAGTGGGACCCATTCTGTAGTTATTTCTCCAGTTCCATAAAATATAATTGGAATAGACATACTGAGCAACTGGCAGAATCCCCACATTGACTCTCTAAGTCATGCAGTGAGGGCTATTATGGTGGGAAAGGCTAAGTGGAAGCCACTAGAACTGCCCCTACCTAGCAAAATAGTAAATCAGAAGCAATACTATATTCCTGGAGGGATTACAGAGATTACAGCCACTCTTACATACTTGAATGATGCAGGAGTGGTGAGTTCCACCACATCCCCATTCAATTCTCCCTTCATGGAAGGGGCAGCGATTTGTTCTAACTGGAATAGACACATACCCTGGACATGGGTTTGCTTTCCCTGCATGCAATGCTTCTGCCAAAACTACTATCCATGGGCTTACAGAATGCCTTATCCATCGTCATGGTATTGCACACAGCATTGCTTCTGATCAAGGAACACACTTCACAGCAAATGAAGTGCGGGACTGGGCACATGCTCATGGACTTCTCTGGTCTTACCATGTTCCCCATCATCCAGAAGCAACTGGATTGATAGAACAGTGGAATGGCCTTTTGAAAACTCAATTATGGTGCCAACTAGGTTACAATACCTTGAAGCACTGGGGCAATTTTCTCCAGGAAGTTGTATATGCTCTGAATCAGAGCCCACTGTATGGTGCTGTTTCTCCCATAGTCAGAATCCACGAGTCCAGGAACCAAGGGGTGGAAATGGGAGTGGTACCACTCATTATTACCCCTAGTGATCCACTAGGAAAATTTTTGCTTCCTGTCTCTGTTTTTCCCTGAGCACTGCTGGTCTATAGGTTTTAGTTCCAAAAGGGGGAGTGCTTCCACCAGGAGAAACAGCAATGATTCCATTGAACTGGAATCTAAGACTGCCACCTGGTCACTTTGGCTACTCATGCCCCTGGATCAACAAACCAAGAAGGGTATTACATTACTGGCTGGGGTGATTGACCCTGACTATCAGGGGGAAATAAGACTGCAACTAAACAATGGAGGTAAAAAAGAGTTTTCTTGGAATATAGGAGATCCCCTAGGGCGTCTTTTAGTACTATCATGCCCTGTGACTAAAATCAGTGGAAAACTGCAACAACTCAATCCAGGCAGGACTACCAATGGCTCTGAAAACTTCAGGAATGAAGGTTTGGGTCACCCCACCAGGCAAAGAACCACGGCCAGCTGAAGTACTTACTGAGGGTAAAGGGAAAGTGGAATGGGTAGTGGAAGAAGGCAGTGATAAATATGAACTATGACCACTTGATCAGTTACAGAAATGAGGACTGTAATGCTGTTTCATTCATATTATACTATTCAAGTTGTAGGATATCAAGTTTAAGAATGAATATTACCCAAAGACTTGCACTCTATGCTGGAGAGATTTAATGTGCTTCCAGTTATATTCAGGACAGTTGAGTATTGTTAGGTGAGAGACAAATTGTGTCTTATTTTTTTTTTTAGAAATTAATATGGTTTAAGGTGATATGTATAGCTGCCAAGTTGACAAGGGTCCATGACAAGGGTCATGGTCAGCTTCATGTGTCAACTTGGCCAAGCGGTGGTATCTGTTTGTCTGGTTGGGCAAGTGCTGGCCTGTCTGTTGTGATGAGGACATTTCATAGAATTAAATCGTGATCACATCAGTTGCATCTACAGCTGATTCCATTTGTAATCTGCCAAGGGGAGTGTCTTCTGCAATGAGTGATGCTTAATCTAATCACTGAAAGCCTTTTAAGGAGGATTCAGAAGAGACAGGCTCTCTTCCTGCTTCGGCCGGTAAGCCTCTCCTGTGTAGTTCATCCAGACCCTCCATTGGAATTGTCAGCTTCACAGCCTGTCCTGCAGATTTTGGACTCTGCATTCCCATGGTTACATGAGATACTTTTATAAATTTTATATTTGTGAGTGTTTCCTGTTGATTCTGTTTCTCTAGAGAACCCTAACTAACACACGTCTCATCCTGGAGACTCACCCTATTAACAAACATTTAACACTGTCCAACATTGATTCCCAGACAGTAAGATTTATTATGTCATGCCACCCATGGCCTGGTCCTGAGAGGGATATGTCTTTTAACAATTTCAAGTCAGACCTTTCTTTCTACCCATAGCTTATCAATGACCTAAAAAAAAAGAGTAATGGACAGTGGGAATGTGTTTGACAGTGAGAAAGGAAGGAATTAACAGGGGCTTGAAAGTGGGGTCAAGAAGTTTGAATTGTTCATCACTTGTCATACAGTCATTACTTAAACAAATACTTACGAGGCATTTCTTATGTATCAGTCATTTTGCTAGATGCATAAGAATACATTTACAAAGAAGAAAGACGAGGAACTACCCTCATGGAGCTTATATTGTAACCTGTGTTCACACAATCTCATGCAAATAAATCTTTACTAAACAATCCAATCAAGAAAGTTTAATCCTGCTTACACTGCAACTTTGAAAAAGCTGAATTCCACACATGGTTTGGAACTATTTGAACAGTCTTTCAGTTAACATTCATCCTCTACAAACACTTTATTCTAAATAAGTTGATTTCTAGTTCCCCAATACCTGAACTGAAAGGATAAGTCACCACCTCTTCCATAAGTGTGTGTGTGTGTGTGTCTGAGAGAGAGAGAGAGAGCAATTGAGAGAGAAGGGGAGGGGGGTATGGGTAGGAATAGAAACATAAATTATGCTGGTATGTGCAGCTGGCATTTCTATTGTCTTGTGTCTTATGACAGTGCCCTCCTCTGGAAGCTGTTAGGATAAGAGCTAATGTGAGCTGTGCCACACAAAGGTGATGGCAAATTGATGAGCCTGTAAAGAGATTCGGAGGAGAATAGGGAAATGCATTGTTAATGCTATTAAATATTACTTAGCCTACAGCAAGCTGCATGTTCAACAGTTTAAACTTTAATTGCTAGCTGATGCAGAAACAAGCCTGGATATATGTAAATCCTATTGAAAGCTAATATCATTTTGGCTGCTCAGATGGATTAGCAGCCACTACAATTAGCAGCATGTGCAGCTAATGATATTAGGGGAGAATCCATCATGCAGCAGCCCGGGTCTTTAAATCTGAAAAGAAGTTCAGGCTCTTTTCCGCACTGAAGCCCCACTCTGAGTAGTCTTGCCAACTGATGCAGCAGACTTTAGGCCTGAGCCAAGAAGCTTGTAGAATGCAGGAGACTGACTCCACTATCACCTTGAATGATTCTTCTTTACACTCTTTACCAGTAATTCTAACTAAGCACATTATGGCCAAAGCCACCTCCTTTCCACTCTCTGGGGATTGACACCAGATTACAGAATAGAGGCAAAAAGATCCATCTTCAGTAATTCAACCCACCAGCTTTATGGTTCATTCTGGTTACTATGGTTATGAAAGAAGGAGAAAAAGCAAGAGTTTTTTTCCTCCACTGTGGCAACACTGGAAGCAGGCTGCAGTATGAGCACTTACTAAAATGTTTACAACTACATAGGAAGATGTCAGTCAAAATAATTCTAATTTAAAACTTTACTGCTTCAGGGTCATCTATGAAAACTGTCATGTTTTGAGTATGATTTCTGAACCAGTTTTATGAAAATAAACATTCATGATACCTTCTGAAGGTACCAACTGTAAGGTGCAATGAGGTATATAGTGGGGTGAAATTCTACCTCCTAAATGGATAGTAACCCTTACATTTTTAAAGATGGACATTTTGACTCTGTTAAATACCACAAAATCAGAGTTCTTGAGGGAAAGATTGGCCTTTGTTAGTTAAATCTTTAAAATATGAAATGTTGTAGGTTTATTAATCTCATTTTGAAAAGCTACTACGGTTAGTTATAATAGCACAGCAGATATCATAATTAAGCTAAAATGGCTACTTATAAATCATTTCAGATAATCTAATTGTAAAAAGAGAACTCTAAATACTCATATAATGAGCAATTAATACCTTGATCCATAAGACTACTAATTTTAGATCCAGTCATCAATGAATATAAAACCGAACTTTTCACTTGAAAAAAGTATACACACAAATTCTGAGTTAATAGCATCAATTGGTAAAAGCTTGCCCTGTTAACATCACATGAACAGTAATCATTAGTTTGTCATTTAAAAGTTGTAGTGAACTAAACTACAAAGTGTTGTACATATTTATACAGTTTTGTAAGAACACTTTGGGTGGTTTGTCTTACCCTGTTATCAAGGTTGCAGGATGTGATGCACTAAAAGTATATTTGATACAAGGAACTTATGCTGTAATAGGATGAATAAAGTTCTAAGGAAAGAAAGGCTAGGTGGTTTTTTTTTTCCCAACATTTAGAGAAATGCTTTGCCAGTTTTGCTCATCTTCTGTTTGTCCTACAGAGATCTCATCTTAGCATTGACAAAGGGCCTAAATGAATAACTAACATGGTGGAGGTGGTTTGTTGTCATAAGCAATCTTCTTGTGTTTCTTGTCCACTCTAATGGAAACTTCTCTCTGCATTACATGTACTTCTCAATTTTTTATACTGAGATAACTTTGGAGTTTTGCTAGGCTAAAAAAATAAATGGCATTTTCCATTAATACAGTCTTTTTCATGATAAATGTGTTGGTATCAAAACTTTCCTCTCACCAGCCCTTCTTTAGTTTGCTCTGAATTGAGAAGCATACCTTTGCACTTCCATTAGTAAGAATGGGATTCTAAAGTACGCAAGATTTCAGGTCAGAGGAATGATCTAATGATAACCTTTGTCCACATGAAGAGCCATAACTAATCAAGATGGAGCTAATATTCATTCATTCTTAAGTTCAGCAACATTTATTGAGGTTCTACTGAGTATCAAACATTCAGATATAAACATACAAAATGTATTGTCCTTACCCTCAAGAAGCTTATAGCTCCTTAATAGAAGATAAATTTAACCAAGATAGAAATATTCACAGGCTCTTTCAGAGTATTTAACTTAGATCATAGAATGTCAGAGTCTAAAATATAAAGTTAAATTCAAAGAAAAATTTCCTATTGGTGAGGATTATAACATGGCTGGAGGTTATCGAGGGGAGTCCAAGTTTGTGTGTTTTGTCTAATTTGCCTTTAGAACAATTGCATATATATATATATATAGTCTGAAGGTAGAGGTTCCAAGTCTAGGAATACCACCCATTTAGGCAGCTCTAACTTTGCTGTGAACTGTCAGGCACAGGTGACATGCTCCCTACAGCCTACTTTGTAGCTGATCTGGTTTCAGCAAACAACACCACCATTCTATCTCTTCCCAGAGACACCTCAGCATTATAAACCCAAATTTATCTTCACACCTTGTGCTCATCATCAATCAGCTTGCTTTTCATGACTACAGATGATTTGGCTCAGAAATGCTGAGTGGTGAAATAACCAGAGAATAGAGCCATTCCTTTTCATCTCCCTCCCTTGTCAAAAATTTAAATGTGAAATTTCTTGAATCCCATCACCAGCCAGTTCTACCTTACAGTGTAAGCCGAGGCAAAAAAGAAATACTTATTTTAACTTACCACGATGTTCATTTATGGGTACTGTACTATAGGGGGAGGTTTAGGAAATGAAGGGATGAATGACCACTTCAGAAGGCTTGTATTGCTTATTTGGAGGGATCATTCCAGACATATGTTTGAATGTAAGGAAATTTTAAGTGAATATTCCCACACCTGAAATCTAACATATACAATAATCATTATCTTCCTAATAAACTTACTTCCCTTCCTGTTCTCTCCAAATGGCATCATATTCCATTTCACCACCCAAGCTTAGAGAACTCACAGTTACCTTTCACTCCTTTCCTTACCTATTAGGCCAAACTGCTCAACAAAACCTATCAATTTCTCTTCCTTACACGTCTCCAAAAATCATTTATGACCTTCTATTACCAATGCTGTCACTGCCTTAGTTGTATTCCTCATCATCTCTCACCTGGACTATTGGCAATGGTCTTCTAAATAGTCTCTTACTTCCAGCCTTCTCTTATATCTCCTTCACCTTCCACCCTACTAGCAGAATTATCTTCCCAAAATACATTGTTACTTAAAACCTTTGATAACTCTTCATGATGTAGAAGATAGAGTATGAAATCCTTACAGTACTCTCGGAACCAGAAATATTTTAGGCTCACCCCCTCCCATTCATACTGTGATTATGTAAATCTAAGCTGCTGCTATGCTGAATTGAGAACTTTCATTTTTCCATGTCTTTAATGATGCTGGAGTGCCACAGTATTTATATCACCCCACACACTCCACTTGGTGAAATAAAATCTCTCAAGGTTTACATCAGTATCACCTCCTCTCTGAACTCTTCCCTAACTCCTGAGACCAATTACTCATCAAGTAGCCCTTAATAAGATTTTAAACCCAAAAATGTCTAGCAGACAAATTGAAAATATCTTTGCAATTTTTTTCATTGAAAAGTATTTAGTGAGTGCCAATTATGTTACAGGAACTGTAACAAGTATTATGAATATAGAGGTGAACAAGTAAGGCTAGTTTTATGGAGCTTAAATTTTAGTGTTTAAAATAGACCAACAACAGATAAACAAATGGTTAATTTCAGATTCATGAGCAGAGCAAAGTGTTGGAGTAATTAGGAAGAGGATGGGGTAATGTTATGTTATTTGTCAGTGGAAGGTTCAGCTGAGGAGGTAACAACTGAGATAACCCAAAATACAAGATGCCTCTCAAAAGAAGCTTTTATTTTTTACTTTAGCTGAGCTGTTAAGGTAGAACATTTTAGAGGAAAAAAAAACCAAATCTTCATCATTTAAATCTCCTATGCTTATTTCAGAAAATATTCTAGGAAACTTCACAACAGCAACAATGAAACAACTTAATTGTATCTACTGCTCCATAACAAAACAACATATAATTCAGCGGTTTAAAACAGCAGCTATTTATTCCTCATGAGTCTGTAGGTCAGCAAGGAGTCAAATGGTCTAAACTGGGCTTACTGGAAAGGTTATGGCCCATGTTTCTTTCATCCTCTCTCATGGAAATGACAGAGGTACAAGTTCAAGTAAGCTCAATGACACAAGTGCTTTTCATAACGCTGCCTACAATATATCTGCTAATATCTTATTGCCAAAAGTAAGCCACATAGCCAAGCCCAGAGATGTGAAATTATGCCCTGTCCACAGCAGAAAGGCGCTGTAAAGTTACATGCACTGGAAACAGGGATGGCTGGATAACCTTTCTAGGGTAGAAAATAGCATTCTTAGATTCTAGTATTTAATTTAAATAGTATATATTTAAATCTAGTAGTCCATGCAAGCATTTATTGTCCTACATCCAGCTCACTTCACTCTTCCTAGCTTCTGCAGACATTTTGCATATTCGCCCCTACTTCAGAAAAATTCTAAGGGCTCCTCCAGTTTCTCCAGATAGGCACTGGTTTCTGAATGTGAAACCACTACAGATGGATTCGCCATCTACTTTGAGGTTCATCAAGCAGGCAAAAGAAAACCCAGAAAGAATATTCCAGTATATTTTTTTAATGCCCAGAAAAAGGAAGCAGCTGCTTTTTTTCCCTCCTCTTACTGTAGGCTTTTAGGCATCATGGTTTTGAAATATGGTTGCGACAATCTTTTAAATCCTTTTAAGTAACAGTCATCCTCTTTCTCCCCCTCCCTGCCACCTCCCTCCCTAATACTATTAAGCCCTTCACAGGTATCAATCGTCGGGAAGTAGGAAGAACTGCACTTTAAAAGGATTTTAAATAATGTCTCCAAGAAATATAGCACCAGATCGTTCAATGGGGATTATCAGCCAAGAGTGTGCTAAAGGGGGGAGGGTTCTCTTTTAAAAGGTCTTTAAATAATACAAGTGTATTTCTTGGCAACATTACTCAGAGCCATTTAAAAAGCAGATATCTGTGTTGCACCTATCCACTAGAATATACACCCACAAAAGAGGAGGACATGTGGCAAATGATGCTCTCACACCCTTGACATTATCTTGACACAGCTTCATTCAGACACTGAAAGTATCAGAGACTTACTAAGAGACCCCTAAAGTATATTTGAACATTTGTTCAGGGATCTTTAGGAAGCAAATGCACCTCCTGGGCTTTCCAAGAAGGTCACAAAAAAAGGAGTTGTTTGTCGTCTTCCTTGCTTTTCTCTTTCATTCCTTCATAAAATCAAACATGAAGTCTGAAAGCATCAAAATCTAAACAGCCTACCACTCTTCTCCCAGCCACCACATATCTACTACCCAGCCTCATTCATATGTACAGGAGGGGTAAAGAAGGAAGGAGTGATGTGGGTTGTGGAGATTAAGGACTTTGTCTTTGGAAAAATCTGAATTTAAAACTTGGTTCCACCACTACAGTGACCTGAGGTAATGTCATCAAATCCACTGAGCTTCAGTATTCTCATTTGTAGAACAGGGTTTAAAAAATGCCTACTCCTAACATTGTTGCAAGGGGTGAATGAAATCAAAGTATATAAAGCCCTCAGTTCTGCTTCTAGCACATTCTGAGGGCTTAGTACCTTATCTTCGGGAGCTGTGACTTTGGAGGCTGTTGATTTTGTGAATGTGGTGTTTAATTGTTAAGGGTAGAGGTATATATCTCAATTTATCTGAGTCCAAAAATTGAGTCTGATACACAGCTGGCACCTGTTTTAATGACTCATGCGCTGCCTGAGAATGGTGGGTTAAATGTATTTTCATCTTGAGATGGAAGCATGAACAATCATTCAAACATTCATGTGGACATGGGGTTCCCTTAGGCTATTTTACAAATAGACCTTATACAGATTGCAGTGGAAGGAAGTATCAGGAGAACAATGTTACTCTCCTTTCTCAGAAATTAACATAAAGCAGAAGAGGCAGTTCAAAAATGGGATGTTTTCATTCACAGCCTTTAAGAGTCTCAGAAATTAGAAGTACCTTTATCAACTAGATTACATGTACATTACATACATGTGAAATTATGACATGTTAAGGCCAGCATCAAAGAACACTACCAAAGATGGACATCATGCTGATAGGTGAGTGGAAATAATGCAGCTCAAATGATGTGAGGGAAAATGATGTTCCTCCAGCATTCAGACAGTGGAACAGGTCTTGTGTCATTGACCACAATGACAGAAAATCAAACTGAACCCCATTAAAGGAAAAAAGCCATCTATTTTAGTTAGCCCAGCAGGCACCTGAAAGCTTCTCTCAGTATGAAAAAATGGAAGGGCACTTGAGAGAATGGAGGTCTCAGTTCTAATGACTATGTTTGCACCTCCTGTAGAGGATGGATCTCATTTTTAAATATGAAAGATTGATTTTGAAAATAGTCTTCTCTGCTGTGTTAGTTCCTCTCCTGTCTTTCAATGACAAGAGGACATGATTAGGTGAGGACCTTTTCAGGTAACTGAAATGAACCAAAACAAGAGAATCATTTTTTAAAAAGCAAAAAACTGGCAGGGCCTTATTTCCTAAAAAAAAAATAATTAATTTTATTTCAATGTATTAGGAAATGGGTCTATGTTAAGAGACACTTAAGATGAAAGCATCAGAGAAATAGTAGAAAAGAAAAATCCTTTGGATATTTCCTTGAAGCACTTCATAAGACATTTTGCAACACCATTGCTACCAGGAAAGGAAAGGTGAGAAATCATCCCTTTAACTCTTTTACCAATAGGCACTCTAGATATCCTAGTCTTCCTGACCATCACCTGTTGGTAGAAACACAGGTTGACTTGTTGGTTCTTATCAAATAAAGTAGAAGTCTGAAGCAGCTACCAGGTGATTCAGGTTCCTCCCAAATTTTGATCTCAATTATACTGTGTGAAATTTGCAAAGAACTTTCAAAAATGTTGATCATCATCATCATTATTATTCTTGCTGTAATTCTACTTTAAAAGATAGAATGGAAAAGATTACACGTATATACCTCATGAAAAGTATTTTTTCTAAGTATGTCTTGATTTTAACTTATTTCTTAATTTCTTGATGGATTCCCAATAATAGACAAGCCAACTTAGTATCTACGTGCTGTGTATTTTATTTGAATTTGTCTTTCTAGCCAAATTTAAATATAAAATAACTCTACAATAACTGCTGCTACAGAACACAGCAAAGGTATGCATTTTGTCTCCTTAAGGTAAGGAACCATTCCTTTGAGTATCAGAACTCAAAGCCTGGATTCACCTGAGGCTATAAAGAGGGAATGGGAGGTAAGATTTTTTTGGACATGAGGTATTTTGGTTTTAGAGCTCTTAGGTAATTGCAAAGCGGGGAGGAAGGTGTGGGGATGGATAGAGGATGACTTTGGAAGTTCCTACAACAAACGCAAGAATGACAAGTCACTATCCAGCTTCTGAATCCCGGTGTAATTGGAAGCACTAAAATTGGACAATGAGATAAAAGGGAAAGAAAAGAAGAGTGCCCATGTTAGGTAAGAATCTTCTTGGGTCAACACTAGTTGAAGCCAATGACTCATCCTTGACATTTATGCTTTAAACAGAGATAGAAAATCTGAAAGGTAGCAAATCTGCCCTTTTCCCCTGCATTGGAAAGGCTACAGTGCTTGTCTTACTCAGTCTAGTGACTGGGTTGATTCCAAATCACATGAGGTATATAGGCTCACAGCTCAAAACATTTCCATGGCGTCTTGATGATTAACTCAGCAGCTTGAGCTATTCCAAATGTTGCTCTCTTGTCTGAGAAAATGAATAAATACATTGGGTGTGAGTGATGGCCAGCAAGGGAAAGCTGGAATGTTTACTCAGCCTCAGTTTTCTGTGAGCTGAACAGCTTTCCAAAGCCACTTTTTTTTCCATCTCCAGATGTTCCCGAGGAGGATGCAAATGAGCATATTTTAATGTTGTGAAATTGTCACATTTTGTCCAAGTAGCCTAACAGAATGCCATCAAGTCCAGCCAGTCTCCTCTCGAATGGGAAATGTCTGTATTGCCATCAATCATATAATCAAAGTCCCTATCAAAATGTATGCTTTGTCCTTTTTACACAATGACAACAAACTTTCCTCAAATATTCTCATGCATATATTCTTAAACTATTTTATCTTTTTATAAACACAAGCTCACAGGTGCCATCCCATAATATGAGTGTCGAGGCACTGCTTCACAATATGACCAGTGATTTTATAGGTGGCTCCACTTTGCAGATATGTAGCCTGAGGAACAGAGAATGTAAGTGGACTTTCCCAGCAAATAGCCTTAGTTTTGGTTTTGTGTTTCTTTCTTGATTGCATCATTTTTAAGGTGCTAGTAGTATCACAAGATCTCAGTTTTAAATGAGTACAATAGATGAAAGTTGAGATTCTCTGGTGGTCTCCTAGGAAAAAGAAATGGTGTGTGGCAAAGGCTGTGCTTGACTCTGGCTCATTTCATTCCATGACTGCCAGAATAGAGCTTTAAGAGCATTTTAAAAAGGAGTTAAACTTATAGGAACTTTGCCTAATAGGAAAATTCTGTGGACATCAGAAAGGGAAAACAAGGGAATATTTCTGAATAGAAAGTTATAATAGAAAAAGGGAAATTTCCTCCCATATACACAGTGTTTGACTCTACATTGCCAAAAAGCTAATTAAAATAGAAAAACTCATTAATCTAAATATTTGCAAATAATTTAGGAAATACATAAAATTTGGCTAAAATTTGCATGTTTCCTCAGCGTTTTTAGCTTAGTATCAATATAGCTTACCATTAAATCTGTCTAGAATGTCTAAAATAAAAGACAAGTCCATCAATTATCTGGTTAATTTTGATAAATTTGTTATAGTTAATGAACCCATCTTGATACATTATCGTTGACTGAAGTCCATATCTAAAGAAACGCAAAAACCTAAAGTTTTTACCTACTGTCCTTTTTCCGTTCCATTTGCTTATCCAGGATAACACAGTACATTCAGTTGTCTGGACTCTTTGGGTTCCTCTTGGCTGTGGCAATTTCTCAGACTTTTCTTGTTTTTGATTACCTTGACAGTTTTGAAAAGTACTGTTCAGATATTTTGTAGGACACACTACTATTGGAATTTTGTCTGATTTTTTTCTCATGGGAAGACTGGGGTCATGGGGTTTTGAGAAGAATACTGCAGAGGTAAAGTGCCATTTTCATCACATCATAACAAGTGTACATATTTTCAATAAGATTTATGACTGTTGATATTGGCCTTGATCACCTGTCTGAGTAGTATTTGCCAGATTTCTCCACTGTAAAGTTACTCTTTTCCCCTCCTTTCCATACTGGACTCTGGAAGGCAGTCATTATGCACAACCCACATAAGGAGTAGAGATGCTCACTCTCTGGCCTGGATTTCTTTTTTATCTTCTAAGGGAAGACAATTTACATAATTTATTTGGAATGCTTCGGCTTGGGAGACTTGTCTCTTCTCCCATCTATTAATTTATTAAATCATTTCTGTTTCTCAGTATAGGCTCATAGATAATTATTTTATTCTTTGGGTTATAATCCAATATTATGTTATTTATTTTGTTGTCAAATTATTCCAGTTTTGACTATTGGGAGATCTTTCAGTTGGCTCCTTTGACATATCCCCCATCAATGTGGGGTGCTTTTTTGTTTCTTTGTTTGTTGGCTTATTTTTTTGAGCACTTTCCTACTTTCCAGAACTATAAATGTTCTAGCCTCATCCCTTCTTTTAAGCATGAAAAGAATTATTCATTGCTTGGAAGATACCAGAACCAGAACTGGAATATGGCCAGGAATAAAGGAGAATCAGCAGCTAGCATGACAGTGAAATTAATACCACAATCCAAGTCTATTGAGAACTCTGTCTTTTCCTCTTGCTAAAAGCAAGGGACATTGCTTGTACCACTTCTACTGCTGGGTTTAGACACTGATGTTGATTACTGTATAGCTGTTATCTCTACCCTTGGAATTTGTTGCTGCTGTTGTTGCTGGTTCCCCTTGAATGGATGCTCACTCTCTGGCCTGGATTTCTTTGTTATTATTAACATTTAATTAGAGAAGTTGTTGGTTTACAGAAAAGTCATGTAAAAAAGACAATGTTCTCATATATTCCCATCGTTGACAATTTGTATTAGTGTGCTACCTTTGTTAAAATTGATGAAAGAATATTAAAATAGTACTATTAGCTAGAGTCCATAGTTTACATTATATATCTTTTCTCATATACAACCTAAGCTGGTTTGAAAGTGGTATGTACCCGAGAAAAGCCATTCTTTCAATCCTTATTCAATATTATAGGATGGAAGACTTTGATTATATTGTTTCCACAGGGATTGACCCACTCAGCTGTGGGTGTGAGCTTTTTATTATATTACTTCATGGAGATGTGACACACCCAATTGTCGATGTGGACTTTTGATTAGATAAAGATGACTCTGCTCATTCAAGGTGGATCTTGATTAGTTTACTAAAGTCCTTTAAAAGGGGAAACATATTGGAGAAACCTCCAATATGCAGACACTTGGAGAACAGTTGTTTCAGAGCTGACAGAGATCCAGATATTTGGAGAAGCTTGGAGTGCTGACAGAGAGACAGAGATGCCTAGACATGGGCAGAGCCAAGCAAACATCACCATGTGCCTTCCCATGAGATACTAAGCAAGCCAGAACCCAGAGTGATGTCCCAGAGGAGCTAAGTAAAGGCCCACAGATGCTTAGAGAGGAAACTACTGGCCTCAGAAGCTGGAAGCAATGGAACTGGGAACATGGACTAGCAGATGCCAGCCATGTGCCTTCCCATGTGACAGACGTTGGCCTTCCTTGAGTCATATATGTTTCCTTGAATGTCTTAGTTTGGACATATTTGTGGCCTTAGAACTGTAAACTTGCAACTTAATAAAATCCCTTTATAAAAGTCATTTCTGATATATTGCATTCCAACAGCATTTAGCAAACCAATCAGTGCCCTATTATTAATACCTTACAATAGTGTCATATTCTTGTTATAATTCATGAAAGAACATTTTTTATACTTGTACTATTAACCCCACTCCATGGTTCACAATAGCATTCTCTGTGTTATTCAGCCCATGTTTTATCTTCAAATTTTCCTTCTAAGATATACATGACCAAAATTTCCCCTTTCAACCACAGTCACAAACATAATTCAGTGCTCCTGATTACACTCACAATAATGTGCTAACATCACTGCCATCCATTTCCAAACATTTACATTCAACCTAAATAGTGACTCTGTACAAATGAAGCATCAGCTCCCCATTCTCTATCCTAATCTATCTGATGGTAATCTATATTCTAGATCCTGACTCTATGGGTTTGTTTATTATGATTAGTTCATATCAGTGAGATCATACAGTATTTGTCCTTTTGTACCTGGTTGATTTCACTCAGCATAATCGTCTTAAAGTTTGTCCATGTTGTCACATGCATCAAGATCTCATTCCTTTTTATAGCTCAATAATATTCCATTGTAGGTATATATCCCATTTTGTTTATCCATTCACCATTTAATGGATACTTGGTGTGATGGTTAAGCTCTGGTGTCAACTTGGCCAAGTGACTATGCCCAGTTTCCTGGTCAGGCAAGCAGTGGCCTGACCATTGCTGCAAGGAAAATTTGTGGTTGGTTGATAAATCAAGATGGTGATGAATTAAGTCATCAGTCAATTGATTGCATTTGTAGCTGATTACATCTAGGAGCAACTAAAGCTTGTCTCCCACAACAAGATAATGCAATCAGTTGAAGACATTTAAGGAAGAAGAGAGACTCTCACTGCTTTTTCAGCCAGTGAGCCTCTCCTATGAAGTTTGTCCAGACCGTTCATCAGAGCCACTAGCTTCACAGTCTGCCCTATGGATTTTGCATTTTTCCATTTCCCTGGTTGCATGGGATTTGTGTGATTTCAATATTTCTAAACTTATTAAGACTTGTTTTGTGACCAACATGAGGTCTATCCTGGAGAATTATCCATGTGTACTTGAGAAGAATGTATATCCTGCTAGTCTGGGGTACAATGTACTGTATATGCCTATTAGGTCTAGTTCATTGGTCATATTATTCAAGTTTTCTGTTTCCTTACTGATTTTCCATTTAGATGTTCTAACTATTGATGAAGTTTTGTATTGAAGTCTCCAACCATTATCATAAAAGTGTCTATTTCTCCCTTCTGTTTTGCTGGTGTTTTCCTCATGTATTTGGGGCACCATGATTAGATGCATAAATGCTATGACTGTTATTTCTTTTGCTGGATTGTCCCTTTTATTAATATATAGTGTCCTTCTTTGTCTCTTATAACAGAATTTGACTTAAAGTCTAATTTGTTTGATATTACCATAGCTATCTCAGTTCTGTATTTGCATGGAATATCTTTTTCCATCCTTTCACTTTCAACCTATTTGTGTCTTTGAGTCTAAGGTAAGTCTCTTATAAGCAATATATATAGTTGGATCGTTGCTTTTATATCCATTCTGCCAACCTGTGTCTTTTGATTGGGGAATTTAATCCATTAACATTCAGTTTTGTTACTGTAGAAGCAATAATTACATCGACCATTTTGTCCTTCAGTTTTTTGTATGTCTTATGTCTTTTTTTTTCTCTCTTTTTGCTTTATTGCAACCTCTTTTTCTGAATTGTTGATTCTTGTGATGAATCTGATTGACCCCTTTCTCATTTCTGTTTCTGTCTATATTTTAAATACTTTCTCTGTAGTTTATTTTACACAACCTACATCTATAACTACTAATTTGAAAAGATACCAACTTAGCTTCGATAACGTACTCATTCTCTGCTACCATAAGCCCTCTCTTTCCCCTCTTTATTTTTTCCCATTTTCACACTTTATATTTTGAAAGTCCATTACTGGGAAATATGTCTTTTTCTTGCTCAATTGTATTCTGATTCTTATATGAATTTAAAAGTAGAATTGTAGATTGAGAATACAGTACTGTTGAGTTTCACATTTGCCCTTATAGTTACTCTTCATTTCTTCACACTACTCCAGGCCACTCTCTCTTGGTTTTCCTTTCAACCTACAAAACTCCCTTTCATCATTCTCGTAGGGCAGATCTCTTGTAAAATGAACTCCCTTAATTTCTGTTTAACTGTGACTATTTTAAGCTCTCCCTCATTTTTCAAGGACACTTTTGCTAGATAAAGAATTTTTGACTGGTAGTTTTTCTCTTTCACTACCAAAAATATATCATACCACTGCTTTCTCATCTCCATGGCTTCTGATGCAAAATTAGCACTTGGTGTTATTGAGGATCACTTGTGTGTGATGTATCACTTTTGCTGCTTTCAGAATTTTCTCTTTATCATTGGCATTTGACATTCTGATTAGTGTGCCATGGAGTGTGTCTATTAGGATTTATTCTCTTCAGAATATGTTAACCTTCTTGGCTGTGTATAATTTTGTCTTTCATAAAAGTGGAAATTTGGGGCGATTATTTCTTCAAATATTCTTTCTACCTCTTTTCCTTTCTCTTCTGCTTTTGGGACACCCATTACACATATTTATGCACTTTGTGCTATCTTTTAAATCCCTGAGATATTGCTCAATTTTTCAATTATTTTCTCTATCTTTTCTTCTTAATGTATTTTTTCACTTATGCTGTCTTCTAGTTTACTAATTCTTTTTCTGCCTGTTCAAATCAGCTGTTGAATTGTACTCCTCCAGTGTATTTTAATCTCTCCCATTGTGTCTTTTTCCCCATAATTTATGTTATGTTCCTTTTTATGAATTTTCAAATTCTTCTTTATGCTCATACATTGCCTTCTTATATCCTTTATCTCTTTATTTATATTTTCCTTCATCTTCTTGAATTGATCTACAAGATTTGCTTGAACAACTTTGATTAGTCCCAATTTCTGAATCACCTGTTTCATTTGTTCCCTTGGTTGAGCCATATCTTCCTGTTTTTAGTTTGGCTTATACTTTTTTGCATACCTAAGCATCTTGTCTTGATTATTTTGATGAGTTAGCTCTGAAGGTCCATTTCTCCCTCTTGTCTAGGGTTTTATTGTTAATTGGCTTTGTGTTAAGGCTCTTCATTGATGCTTGGCCTAACATATTCTAAATGTTTAGTCTGTGTTTAACTGTTCATATTTTTTCAGCTCTTCCTCACCAGATTCTTTTCCTGGATATGCAGTACAATTTTTAAGATTGTACTTTTTCTACAATTGTTTCAGCTCCAAGAGAAAATTTCCTTTCCTTTGATCTTTCTCTGGAAATCTTGATCTGTTCTGTTTGTGTTTGTGTAGATTTTTTTCCCCAGCTCCTATGATTTGTCTAAATTATCTCCCTCATTCAGTGCCCCATTTTCTGTATACTTTTCACTTCTGAGACCTGTCCTATATTACAGAAGTTCAGTTCTATTTTTTTAAATTTTAATGAAATTTTATTGATATATATTATATATTCACATATATAATGTGTGAATTGATTCTCATGCAATCATCCAAAGTGTACAATCAATGGTTCACAGTATCATCAGATTACTGTGCATTTATCACCACAATTGACTTTTTTTCTTTTTTTTGTGTAAAACAGAATGTATACAAAAAAGCAATAAATTTCAAAGCATACCACAACAATTAGTTGTAGAACATATTTCAGAGTTCGGCATATGCCACAATTTCACAAGTCTAGGTTGGTTTTTTTTGTTCTGTTTTTATTAATTTTTTTAATTTTTTAAAAAATATAACAACAAACAAATGCAAACATTCTTAACTTATGATCATTCCGTTCTACATATGTAATTCACAAATCATCACATAGTTGCATATTCATCATCATGATAATTTCTCAGAACATTTGCATCAATTCAGAAAAAGAAATAAAAAGACAACAGGAAAAAATTCATGCATATTATACCCCCCACCCCTCCCTTTCATTGATCACTAGCATTTCAATCTAAATTTAATATTTGTTCTTCCTATTATTTATTTTTATTCCATGTGTTTTACTCATCTGTCGATAGGGTAGATAAAAGGAGCATCAGACACAAGTTTTCACGATCACACAGTCACATTGCAAAAGCTATATCATTATACAATCATCTTCAAGAAACATGGCTACTGGAACACAGCTCTACATTTTCAGGCTGTTCCCTCCAGCCTCTCCATTACATCTTGACTAACAAGGTGATATCTATTTAATGTGTAAGAATAACGTCCAGGATAACCTCTCAACTTTGTTTGGAATCTCTCGGCCATTAACACTTTATTTTGTCTCATTTCACTCTTCTCCCTTTTGGTTGAGAAGGTTTTCTCAATCCCTTGATGCTGAGTCCCGGCTCATTCTAGGATTTCTGTCCCATGTTGCCAGGAAGAACCACACCCTTGGGAGTCATGTCCCACGTAGACAGGGGGAGGGCAGTGAGTTTGCTTGATGTGTTGGCTGGAGAGAGAGAGGCCACATCTGAGCAACAAAAGAGGTTCTCTTGTGGGTGACTCTTAGGCCTAATTTTAAGTAGGCTTGACCTATCCTTTGTGGGGTTATGTTTCATATGAACAAATCCCAAGCTTGGGGGCTCAGTCTATTGCTTTGGTTGTCCCCACTGCTTGTGAGAATATCAAGAATTCTCCACTTGGGGAAATTGAATTTTCCCCCTTTTTCACCACTCCCCAAAGGGGATTATGCAAATACTTTTTTATTCACTGTTCAAATCACCCTGGGATTTATTGAGGCATCACTCTGGACAAACCAACAAAATCTCATGCCCTACTCAAGGTTCCATGTACTTATGGTGTTTCAGTTAAGCTGTCTACATAAGTTATATTAGGAAATGCACTAGTCAAAATATAAATTTTGTACCAAATAAACATTTTTTGCTGTAGTCTCACACATAAGTTAAAATTTTAAAATATTAATTACCATCTATTTTCAACACCCTGCAGTAATGACATTCCTTTGTTCTTCCTCATGCAAAAACATTTTTTAAATTTGTACATTTAGTCACTATCATTATACACTCTAGGCATTCCTAGATTATACCATCTCAGTCTTTATCATCTATCTTTCTTTCTGATTTCATTTGTGCCCCCAGCTCTCCTCCCTCTATCATTCTCACAGTCAGCTTCATTCAGTGTTTTAACGTAAGTGTATTGCAGTTAGGTAGTATTGTGCTATCCGTTTCTGAGTTTTTACAATCAGTACCATCTGTTGTACCATCTATATCCTTTCAGCTCCAATTACCCAATATCTTACCTTACTTCTGTCTCCTGATAGTCTCTGTTACCAATGAAATTCTTCAAGTTTATTCACTAACGTCAGTTCATATCAGTGAGACCATATAATATTCATCCTTTTGTTTCTGGATAATCTTGCTCAGCAGAATGTCCTTAAGATTCTTCCCTGTTGTTACATACTTCATAACTTTATTCTGTCTTACGAGTGCATAATATTCCATCCTATGTATATACCACAGTTTGTTTAGCCACTTGTCTGTTGATGGATATTTTGGCTGTTTCCATCTCTTCACAATTGTAAATAATGCTGCTATAAATATTGAGTGCAAATGTCCATTTGTGTCCTTGCCCTCATGTCCTCTGAGTAGATGCCTAGCAGTGGTATTGCTGGGTCATATGGCAATTCTGTATTTAGCTTCCTGAGGAACCACCAAACTGCCTTCCACAACAGTTGTACCATTTGACATTCCCACCAACAGTGGATAAGTGTGCCTCTTTCTCCACATCCTCTCCAGCACTTGTCATTTTCTGTTTTATTGATAATGGCCATTCTGGTGGGTGTGAGATAATATCTCATTGTGGTTTTGATTTGCATTTCTCTAATAGCCAGAGAAGTTGAGCATCTTTTCATGTGCCTTTTGGCTATTTATATTTCCTCTTCTGAGAAGTGTCTGTTCAAGTCTTTTGCCCATTTTGCAATTGGGTTGTCTGTCTTTTTGTTGCTAAGTTGAAAAATCTCTTTATATATTCTGGATACTAGACCTTTATCTGATATATTGTTTCCAAATATTGTCTCTTATTGTGTAAGCTGTCTTTTTACTTTCTTGACAAACTTCTTTGATGCACAAAAGTGTTTAATTTTGATGAGTCCCCATTTATTTATTTATTTATTCAATGCTTTTGCTTTGGGTGTAAGGTCTAGAAAACCACCACCTAGTATAAGATTTACAAGATATTTCCCTACATTTTCTTCTAACAGTTTTATGGTCTTAGATCTAATGTTTAGATCTTTGATCCATTTTGAGTTAATTTTTGTATAGGGTGTGAGATATGGATCCTCTTTCATTCTTTTGCATGTGGATATCCAGTTCTCTAGGCACCATTTATTGAAGAGACTGTTTTGTCTCAGATGAGTTGGCTTGACTGCCTTATCAAAGATCAATTGTCCATAGATGAGAGGGTCTATATCTGAATACTCTATTCTAGTCCATTGGTCAGTATATCTATCTTTATGCCAGTACCATGCTGTTTTGACCACTGTAGCTTCATAATACACCTTAAAGTCAGGTAGCATGAGACCTCCGACTTCAATTTTTTTCTCAGGATGGTTTTAGCTATTCAGGCACATTGCCCTCCCACATAAATTTGGTTGTTGGTTTTTCTATTTATGAAAAGTAAGTCTTTGGGACTTTAAATTCACAAATATTTAAAGTGCCAGAAAATTCACAAATATGTAGAGGCTCAACAATACACTCTTAAACAACTAGTGGATCAAGTAAGAAATTACAAGAGAAATTAGTAAATATCTCAAGGCAAATGAAAATGAAAACACAACATATCAAAATTTACGGGATGCAGCAAAGGCCGTGCTAAGAGGGAAATTTATTGTCCTAAATGCCTATATCAAAAAAGAAGAAAGGGCAAAAATCAGGGAA
>PVIY010037135.1:0-24932 GCA_004026745.1 Myrmecophaga tridactyla
ATGCACCCTAGAAAAGCCATGTTTTAATCCTAATCCCATTTTGTAAAGGCAGCCATTTCTTCTAATCCCTATTCAGCCTTGTATGTTTCAAACTGTAATTAGATCACCCCCCTGGAGATGTGGTTTAATCAGAGTGGTTGTCAAGCTGGATTAGCTGGAGGCATGTCTCCACCCATTTAGGTGGGTCTTGGTTAGTTTCTGAAGTCCTATGAAAGGAAACATTTTGGAGAATGAAAGAGCTTCAGAAAGAGCAGAGAAGAATGACATAGCCATGAGAAGCAGAGAGAACCAGCCAGCAACTTTTGGAGATGAAGAAGGAAAATGCCTTCCTGGGAGCTTCATGAAACAGGAAACCAGGAGGAGAAGCTAGCAGATGATGCTGTGTTCACCATGTGCCTTTCCAGATGAGAGAGAAGCCCTGACTGTGTTCACCATGTGCCTTCTCACTTGAGAAAGATATCCTGAACTCCATCGGCCTTCTTGAACCAAAGTATCTTTCCCTGGATGCCTTTGATAGGACATTTCTATAGACTTGCTTTAATTGGGACATTTTTTCAGCCTTAGAACTATAAACTAGCAACTTATTAAACTCCCCTTTTTAAAAGCCATTTTGTTTCTGGTATATTGCATTCTGGCAGCTAGCAAAGTAGAACACTATACATGGAAAATCCTGAGAAATCTATGACAGAATTTCTTGAGCTAGTAAACAAATTCAGCAAAGTGGTGGGATACAGGATTAATGTGCAAAAGCCAGTAATGTTTCTATATGCAAGCAATGAATGACCTAAAACTGAAGAGTCAATTAAGGAAAAATTCAATTCAAAATTGCAACTAAAAGAATCAAATGTCCAAAGAATAAATTTAACTAAAGATATAAAGGACCTACACACAGAAAACTGCATAACATTGCTAAAAGAACTCAAAGAAGATCTAAATAGGTGGGCAAACATTCCCTTCTCATGGATAAAAGGTTAAATGTAATTAAGGTGTCAATTCTACCCAAATTGATCTACAGATTCAATGCAATACTAATCAAAATTCCAAAAACCTACTATGAAGACTTGGAAAAGCTAATTATTAAATTCAACTGGAAGGGAAAGGGATCTCAAATAGCTAAAAATATCCTAAAAAAAGAACTAAGTGGTAGGATTAACAGTTCTTGATTTTAAAGCTTATTATAAAGCCATCGTAGTCATAACAGCATGATACTTGCACAGAAATAGAAGTATCGAACAATGAAATTGAATCAAGAGTGGGGAAATAGACCACTAAGTCTATGGTCAACTGATCTTTGACAAATCCATTGAACTTGGACAAAATACTCTTTTGAATAAATGGACATGAGAGAAATGGATATCAATAGCCAAAGGAATGAAAGAGGACCTTTACCTTACATGCTATACAAAAACTCAAAGTGGATTAAAGACCTATATATAAGAGCAAGTACTATAAAACTCCTAGAAGAAAATATAGGGGAACATCTTCAATACCTAATAATAGGAAGTAGCTTCCTAAACTTTACACCTAAAACACAAGAAGACAAAAAGGAAAAATGGGAAGACAAAATAGACAAATGAGAACTCCTCAAAATCAAATAATTTTGTGCCTCAAAAGAGTATAAAAAAGGTGGAGGCAGCCAACTCAATGGGAGAAAATATTTGAAAATCATGTATCATATAAAGGTTTCATATCCAATATACAGAAAGAAATCATACAACTCAACAATGAAAGTACAAACAACCCAATTACAAAATTGGCTAAAGATATGAATAGACTGTTTTCTGAAGAGCAAATATAGATGGCTAAATAGCACATGAGGAGATGCTCATTCTCATTAGCTATAAGGGAAATGCATATCAAAACTACAATGAGATACCACTTTATAACTATAAGAATGCTGCAATAAACAAACAGAAAACTACAAATGTTGGAGAGGATGTGGAGAACTTGGAACACTTATGCACTGTTGGTGGGAATGCGCAGCTGCTATAGAAGACAGGCAGTTCCTTAGAGAACAAAATACAGAATTGTCCTATGACCTGGCAATACCACTACATAGTATATACCCAGAAGAGCTGAAAGCAGTGACACAAATAGATATTTGCACACCAATGTTCATAGTATATATTTCACAATTTCCAAAAGATAGAAAAAATTCAAGTGCTCATCAGTGGACTCGTGTACAAACAAAATGTGGTATATACATATGATGGAATATTATGCAGCAGTAAGATGAAATGATGTCCTAAACCACTTGACAAGATGGATGAGCCTTGAGGACCAAAACTCATAAGCCAGACACAATAGGGTAGATATGGTATGATTTTGTTTTTATGACTGTATTAGTTAGGGTTCCCTAGAGAAACAGAATCAACAGGAAACACTCGCAAATATAAAATTCATAAAAGCATCTCACATAACTGTAGGGACTCAGAGACCAAAGTCCTCAGGGCAGGCTGTGAAGCTGACAATTCCAATGGAGGGTCTGGATGAACTCCACAGGAGAGGCTGGCCAGCTGATGCAAAGCAGGAAGAGAGGCTGTCTTTTCTGAATCCGCCTTAAAAGGCTCCCAGTGATTAGATTAAACATCACTCATTGCAGAAAACACTCCCCTTGGCTGATTACAAATGGAATCAGCTGTGGATACAGCTGATGTGATCATGATTTAATTCTATGAAATGTCCTCATTAAAACAGACAGGCCAGCACTTGCCCAACAGCACTTGACCACCACTTGGCCAAGTTGACACATGAACCTGACCATGACAATGACCTTAGTAAAACAAACTCAGAGGTTTAAATTACAGAATATAAGGGACTTAGAGATACACAGAAGATGGGTGAACAGTCAGCTATTGAGGTTGAACTTAATGTAAGGGAATTGATAGAAGTGAAGGCAGTTAATTAGTGGGCCTGTGAGTAATATTACCATATTGAAGGTGAGCATAATTGAAAGCAGTTGTTTAGAGCCATGTGTTCCACCAATTAACACTACATATATAAATAAGTCCTTGTATGAAGTATTCCAAAAGTATGAAACTTGTATAAAGAGTAAATTATTATAGGGGGGAAACTACTATTGCATGCTATGGGCTAGGTTTAACAGGAAGGCATCAACAGTACCACAGCAATACCAGGGGTAAATAATTGGTGGGGTGAAGGACAAGAGTTAAGGGGACATTTTGATTTTCTATTTGGCGAAGACATGTTTGTTGGCTATTTTCTATTTAGAGCATTGAAAATTGTCCAAAATTGAGAATGTTGATTATACCACTATGTGAGGATAATGTGAGATTTGGACTGTTGACTTTGGAAATTATACATGATGCCCAATGGATGGAGGTGGCTGAAGGATATACTGACTGAGAAGTAGAATGGTGAACTGTGGTGTATACATATGATAGAATATTGTGCTCTACAGAAAGGAAGAAAGTAATGCACCATTCAATTTTGTGAAAGAACCTGGGGGACATTATGTGATACAAAATAAGCCAGAAACAAAAGAGCAAATATTGTGTGGTCTCATTTCAAAAATACTTACAAGAAAACTGGGGCCTAGACTGTAAGCTCTTGTAGAAGTTACAGTTAGTTTGGAGCTGTAATGGTTATTTCTAGATTTTAAGAGAGTGTGCTATATATGCATCACCTGGTACTTCTTTGGAATTTTGGGTACCTGTGTGACAGAGTAGGAGTTCTGCAACTCTGAAAGTCAGAATTGCCACATACAACAACTGTTAAAGAAATTGAAGAAGAGATCAGGCTTCAACTAGAGGTAAGAACAAAGTCAATTGGGTGAGAACTAAGGTAAATCAGAATACCTTAAGGAGAATATTTTCCATATTTTCAAACTTCACCTACTCTATGAAATGAAAGGAAGAGGTTTATTTTGTCCAAAAGCTAAATTTTCTGTTCCACATAATCTTACTTGACCTGTCTGAATAGTTCATTTACACAACCCAAACACATGGAACTCAGAATGGAAGTGAGGTCTTGCAATTCTGTATAGCTTAATGTAAAGCCTGGATACATCCCAGAGTACATTGCATAAATAATTGAAAAGTATTGGCAAAGTCTCTTGAGGGGTGGGAAAAAGTATGGAACTGTTAAGCTTGACTACTGGGGAAGCCCCTGATACTGTCTCAAACATTAGGGACTCCAAAGTGAATAGACAAAGTCCTTGATCTTGAGGCTTGCTCTTGTGAAGCTTATTTATATAGCAGAGAAGCTTAGCCTACCTATAGCTATGCCTAAGGACTACTTCCAGAGGATCTTTTTGGCTGCTCAGATGTGGCCTCTCTCTCTCTAAGCCAACTCTGTAAGTAAAAATATTACACTCCCACCTATGTGGGACATGATATCCAGGGATGAAAGTCTCCCTGCCAATGTGGGATATGACTCCAAAGGATGAGTCTGGTCTTGGCAACATGGGATTGACAATGCTTTCCTGATCAAAGGGGAAAATAATTGTAATGAGTAAGGTATCAGTGGCCGAGAGAGTTCAGATAGAGTTGAGAGGCTACACTGGAAGGTACTCTTATGTAAGCTTCAGCTAGATACTGCTATTTATCATGGTGTGCCAAATCCTTATCAAAATCATTCCTGCCAATCTTAAAGAACATCTAGGGCTTTATCTGAGACTCTACAAAGGTTCCATGCACTATGATTACTTTCCAGAGACCTCCAACCTCCAAATGGGTTCCTAGGCCATATAAGTTCTGAAACCAATAGGTGCCAGCCTGTCCAGATCATTAACCAGCTCCCTCCCCACTCCCATATTTTTGACAGCCTTGCCAACATGAAAAAGTTAGAATGGGCATAGTCCAAACAGCCCTAAGGAATGGGAGAAAGGTTAAAGGAAAAAGTGGAATTATAACAGAGAAGATAGGATTTAACAAATGCATATGACTGCTGATAAATACCATTATATTGATATTTCTTTTAGTCTCCAGTGTTTTGGAGAAGATATAAGGAAAAACCTAAAATTGTGGAGCAGTAACCCATACCAAACTTTGAAATCTGTTCTATAACTAATTGTGTGTGCTTTGAAATTTATTGATTTTTAAGTATATATGTTTTTTATACAAACATAGATAAATATATTTAAATTTTCTTTTTAACCATAAATGAATTCAAACTGACTGTTATAAAACAAAATACTGTACACAGTTGTCTGTACAGATCATCGAAAACATAAAAACCAGGACGTGGAGTAGGTATCGGTGATGAAAACTGCAGGTCCAAAACTTGCTCAACAATGAACTGAAAACCACTGCAGTTTAATGAACATGACCCACCCCTATTGCTAATAGCTTTGTCAACCTCCTGATCCTAAATTCAGGATTTTCTCCTCCTTCCTCTGTCTGCTTTAGTCCATGTCTGACTACCTAACTGGACAGTAAATTGCTTTTTGAAATCCACTAAGCAATCTGCGGCTTCTGAAATGGAAACAAAGGACTTGATGGGAGAATCATTTAAGTTGAGATGTGCAAAGGAACTCAGCATCTCTCTGCTGCAGCTTGCCTCTTCCATCTCTGGTGGGGTAACCCTGAAGCCTTCTGCTTCTGAAGACTCAGTCTTGATCTCTGCATCTGCAGACTTGTGCTCTGACTGTTCCAAGAGGCTGAGGAGGCGGTCTTCATTATGGCCTTTTCCTTTTGTGCTCCTCTGTCATTGCTGCCTCCTCTCCTCCACAGTTGAGCACACTCTACCATTCCCTTCAGGCCCATCTCCTTGGTCACCCCTGGCAAGCTGGGACAGGCATCTACATGACACTGATACTCTCTGAATGGGACCAGGGATTTACAGAGATAACACTTCTCATTCTTATTAAAGTCTAGGGAAGTCTGGGCAGCAGTCCCACTGTCACTGTTGTTCTTGGCCTCTTTTTGTCTCCAAGTCAGCACTGTATCTTGACCAAGACCATTGCAATACATGGCATGTCACTTAATTTTTGTGCATGGGAAGCCTTGATCCCACAGTGGGCAGGATACCTGGGTACTGGATGAAAAGGTTGAAGTAGGTATTTCCTTCTCAGAATCTTCCCTGTTACAAACCTCTTTATCTGCTACTGTTATTCTTATTTCATCTGATGTCTCTCTGCTACCTGGGGAGACTTCTCTTTCAAGGTCAGGAGTTTCAGAAGAACTTAGCTGTGTCTCAGGACAAACTGTGATTTCTTCTGCAGAACTCTCAGACATAAGGACTGAGCTTCTCTTATCAGTCAAAGCAGTAATGCTTTGTGATGCAGGTACAGAGTTTCCTTCTTCAGAAGTTTCTTCAACAAATAGCCCTTGAAAAGACTGACCATGACTGGTTGTTGGTTTATATGTTGTTTTTCACAATAAAAGGAAAAGAAAGAAGAGAGGAAGAAAATGACCTTAAAAGGTTGAAAAAGATCAAGAGAGATTGAATGAGGAAAGCAGTTTGGTCATTCCACAAAAGGTAAACACAAAATTATCATATGACCCAGAAATTCCACTGTCAGGTATACCCCCCAAATAATTGAAAGCAGGGACTCAAATATTTGTATAACCAATGGTCATAGCAGCATTCTTCACAATTGCCAAAAAAGTGGAAACAACTCAAATGTCCATCAACAGATGAATGTGTAGACAGTATGTGGTATAAACATACAATGGAATATTATTCAGCTATAAAGAGGAATGATGTTTTGATAAACTTTACAATATGAATAAACCTTGAAAACATGCTAAGTGAAATGAGCTAGACACAAAAGGACAGGTGTTATATAATTCCACATGTATGAAATATCTAGAGTAAGGAAATTCATAGAGACAAAGAGTAGATTAGAGGACAAGGGATCGGGGAGGAGAGAATCGGGAGTTATTGCTTAATGGGTACAGAGATTCTGTTTGGGGTCATGAAAAAGCTTTGGTAATGGATGATGGTGATGGTAACATGTAATTGTAAATATAATTAATGCCAATAAATTGTATACTTAAAAATGATTAAAATGTCAAATTTTATGTTATATATATGTTACTATAATAAAAAGTAAATTAATAATAATAATAATAACAATGACAATAATAAATAGATTAAATGAGAATTAACAAGATAATTATTATGCCTGAAAAAGGTGCATAAACTGAGATTCTTCTGGATCAACCAGGAAAAGATGAATAGACTGAGAGCCTCCTGGACTGAGACCAGGATGTCTGGTCACCCCACCTATGAAAACCTATCCTCCTTCAGGGTGCAGCCTAAAGGGAGCTCAATTGGAGCTTTCATTGGTGGCTCCAGTATCCTTGAGGATCCTCCAAAAACTAATTGTGAGCCCCAAACTCATTTTGATATTTATTTATTTCACCTTTTTCATGAATATTTACATATGTTAAATATGTGTTTTCCAACCAGGTTGACAACTTCAACACAGAGACTCTACTTCTTTAATGCTTGAGAATATGCAATAGTCAGAGCAGGCATTCAAACACTGATGAATGCAGACAGGTTATACACCAATTACCAAAATAAAAATTTAAAATGAATTAAAAATATCAAGTGGATAAAAGGACCCATTCATTCTATGGATATCAGAGGTCCTCTTTCCCCAGACACTCCTATCACTGACCAATGGGCTCATGAACAAAGTGGTCATGGTGGTAGGGATGGAGGTTTCGCATGGGCTCAGCAACATAACTTACACACACCAAGGCTGACCTGGCTACAGTCATTGATGAGTACCCAATCTGCCAGCAGCAGTAATGGTTGGACCAGTACTTTCTTGACCAGACAACTGGAAACCATCACCTGGCCAAGTTGACACATGAACCTAACCATTGCAGTCCACCTCTTGTCAACTTTGGCATCACCTTAAACCATACTTAATCTCTAAATAGAACACAATAACAGACATGTGTTTTATATAACAATACTCAACTGTCCTGCATATAATGGAAAATGTACTAAATCTCTCTAGAATAGGGTATGTCCTTGGGTAACAATCACTCTTAAATTTGATATTCTATAACTTAAATACTATGGCATGAACAATACAACTTATGTCAAATGATAAGGAGATAAGATAGAAAACTTTCACCAGAGCTGCCATTTTGCAGCCTACCCTATGGAATTTGGACTTGTGCATCCCACAGTTGCATGAGACACTTTTATAAATCTCATATTTACAGATTCTTCCTGTTAGTTCTGTTTCACTGGAGGACCCTGATTAATACACAGTTTTAAGTTTAATTAAATCACAGATTGATTTAACTAATCAATCAATAGGATACCCATTTAAAAATTGTATATTTTTAAAAAGCAATTTATTAAAGTATAAATTACATCCAGTAAATGCATAAATTGTAAGTGAATAGCTTGATGCATTTTTGCATTTGTATTTACCCATGTGATTACCACTAAAACCAAATCAAGAGATTTATATATAATTTCCATCATCCAAGAAAATTTCCATGAACCCTTTCCAATCATTTCTCCCCACCCCCAAGGGCAAACTTTATTCTGATTTTTCTCTACATAATTCAGTTTTTTCCACTTATATAATTTTATGTAAGGGAAGCATATATTATTCACTCTTTTATGTCTGTCTTCTTACATTTGATGTAATGATTTTGAGTTGATTTGCAGTGTTGCATGTATTAGTAGTTATCATTTGTATCCACAGATTATCAGTAGATTATAACTCAATGACATTCAAAAAACAAATATCTAGAAATAAATGTACAATACATCTATACTGAAATATACAGAACTCTACATAAAAGTGTGCAAAATCTCTACATTGAAAACAAAAAATCATTACTGAAAGAAATTAGAGAAGTTCTAAATAAGAGTAGAGATATACCATATTTGTGGATTGGAAAACTCAGTATTAGAATGTTAGCGTTTCTTAAAATTTTCTGGGAAAATAATTAATTCCAGCATGCTTTTATATAGATCTCGAAAAGCTGAATTAAAATGTGTATGGAAATTCAAATGACCTGCATGGGCCAAACCATCCTGAATAAAAATAACAATTGTGGAAGATGTACTCTACTAACTATCAAGACTTACTCCATTGTTACAGGTTAAGGAGGCGTGGTGGTCTTGTTATAAGGAAAAACATATAGATAAGTGGAACAGAAAATAGAATTCAAAAAATGGATCCGTACATCCATGTTCGCATTACTTTTCTTGGGCTGTGTAATAAATTACCCTAAAACTTAGTGGTTTAAGACAATGAACATCTATTATCTCCCATCTTCTGAGAGTCAGAAATTCAGGTATGGCTTAGCTGTGTCCTCTGGCTCAGTGTCTCTCGCAATAGTGCAGTCCAAGTCTTGGCTGGGACTACAGTCATCTCAAAACTTGACTGAGTGATGATTCACTTCCAAGCTCAGTCACTGGAAAGATTCCACTCTTTGCTGGCTGTTGGACTTCTGACTGACTATTGGAAGTTCCTTGCTATGAAGACCTCTCCTTAGGACAATTCACAATATCAACTCACAACATGGCAGCAGCTTTATTTCAGATCTTTATTTCTTTATGCTGCTTTGAACCACTGTATAGTGTCATTTCCTTTCAGTCTGGAGAACTCCCTTTTGCTTTGCTTATAAGACAGGTCTAGTGGTGATTAACTACCTCAGCTTTGGTTTATCTGAGAATGTCTTAATGTCTCTCACTTTTGAGTCTCACCAGATATAAAATTCTTGGCTGGCAGTTGTTTCCCTTCAGCACTTTAAGTCTTTCAAAATTGGCATTCAATCTAATTGGGACTCCCTTGTATGTAACACATTGCTTTGCTCTTGCAGCTTTCAAAACTGTCTCCCTATCCTTTACATTCTATAGTGAGATCAACATATGATTTGGTGTCTTGTTCTTTATGTTTGTCCTGTCTGGTGTTCTCTGGGATTCTTGGATGTGCATATTCATATCTTTTGCTGAATTTGGAGTGTTCTCTTGTCATTATTTCTTTGACTATTACTTCTTCCCCTTTCTCTCTTTACATTCTGGGACTCCATAATGCACATATTCGTGTGTTTGATGGTGTGCTGGAGGTGTTTTGGGCTATTTTCACTTTTAATATTTTTTCTTTCTAATTCATTCCTTTTTAAACTTTCTATCTCTTTACTTACACTTTCATATTGTTCATTCATTGCTTTCCTGGTATGCTCTAGTCCTTTTGTTGCCAGATTTGGGCATCTAGGTTCTTGGCTATGCCATGAGACAGAGTTCAAGGGCACAGAACAGATTAAGCAAGCAGGTATAAATTAGTAACAAGTTTATTGAGGAAAGAATACATGCTCCAAGGGTGAGCATGAGTGTGCCCAAAGAGACATGCCAACCTGTTGGGCGTTTGGGTTTCTATTAGATTAAACATAGGTAGGTGGGGTTGGAGATATTTGTACATTGGGATTGGTTAGTAAATTATAAGTGGTCTTATTAAGCCCCTGAGCTAGTCAGAGGGTGGGTGATGAGGTTTGGGGAACTGGAATTTTCTGATCCCTCACCCTTGCTTTTCTTCAACTTTGTCTTTCCTTATTCTTAAGAAGCTGATTTTTTTCTAAACATGGCTTGTGATTAAGAAATGTTTCCAGTTCCGCTCAACTGCTCCAGGTCTCAGGGACTTAATTGTTATCTCCAGATTCCCTTCCCTGGTATCAGGTCCTGAAGCCATCTCAGGGTCTGAAAACTGTTTTTCCTATGTCTACCTTGCCTCACTTTTCTCTGTACTTTTCTTCATTTCCTTTGAAGATCATTTAAAAAAGGCTTTGTTCAGTATGTCTACATTCTCATCTTCTTTATTGGTGTTTTCTGTATTTTTATTCTCTTCCTTTGGATGGGTTATCATTTTCTGATTTTTTTTGCATGTCTCATACTCTTTTATTTCACACTGTACATTTTAATATTTTAAAATCTTAACTCTAGGGTTTATTCCCTGGGATGTCTGTTTCTTGGTTTTGTAATAAGCTGGTGATTAAGGCAGAGATTTTCTTGAGCTTCCACCCTCCTATAAGGAAGGTCTTCCCAAGGCAAATGCAGCATGTAAGGTTTTCCCTGTCTTTCTGGGCCTTTGTCTTGTCATAGGTATTTGCTCATTGGTTGTCCTGGAGTCCTCCTATTTACAGGAGTTTGGTTGTCTCCTATTTGCCAGGGAACAAACCTCTCTGTCCTGAGTATTTGAAACTGGCAGGCCTTTGTCCCAGACTGTCTGCCTCTATACTTTTTTACACTTCTTTAATTGTCTCATGCTGCTTTTTTTTCTCATACAGAAGTTGAAACTTTTATTTATTTATTTTTATTTTTTAAATACCAAAAAACACAAAGCAAATGCAAACATTCCTATTTTGATCATTCCGTTCTATATATATAATCAATAATTCACAATATCATCACATAGTTGCATATTCATCATCATGATCATTTCTTGGAAGATTTGCATTTATTCAGAAAAAGAAATAAAATGAAAACAGAAAAAAAATTTATACATACCCCTTACCCCTACCTTTCATTGATCACTAGCATTTCAAACTAAATTTATTTTAACATTTGTTCCCCCTATTATTTATTTTTATTCCATATGTTCTACTCCTTTGTTGACAAGGTAGATAAAAGGAGCATCAGACACAAGGTTTTCACAATCACACAGTCACACTGTGAAAGCTATATCATTATTCAATCATCATCAAGAAACATGGCTACTGGAACACAGCTCTACATTTTCAGGCAGTTCCCTCCAGCCTCTCCATTACATCTTGAATAACAAGGTGATATCTACTTAATGCATAAGAATAACCTCCAGGATAACCTCTCGACTCTGGTTGGAATCTCTCAGCCATCGACTCTTTGTCTCATTTCACTCTTCCCCCTTTTGGTCGAGAAGGTTTTCTCAATTCCTTGATGCTGAGTCTCAGCTCATTCTAGGATTTCTGTCCCACATTGCCAGGAAGGTTCACACCCCTGGGAGTTATGTCCTATGTAGAGAGGGGGAGGGCAGTGAGTTTACTTGCTGTGTTGGCCGAGAGAGAGGGGCCACATCTGAGCAACAGACGAGGTTCTCTTGGGTGTGACTCTTAGATCTAATTTTAAGTAGGCTTAGCCTACCCTTTACGGGATTAAGTTTCATATGAACAAACCCCAAGATTAGAGGCTTGGCCTATTGCTTTGGCTGTCCCCACTGCCTGTGAGAATATCAAGAATTCTCCACTTGGGGAAGTTGAATTTTCCCCCTTTCTCACCATTCCCCCTAGGGGACTCTGCAAATAGGGGACTTCCCTAGTCACTGTTCAAATCACTCTGGGATTTATCTGGGCATCACTCTGGACAAACCTACAAAATCTCATGCCTTACCCAAGGTCCCAAGTACTTAGGTGTTTGATTAAGCTGTTGCATAAGTTATATTAGGAAATGCACTAGTCAAAATATAAATTTTGTACCAAATAAACATTTTTTGCTTGTCTTACACATACATTAAAGTTTTAAAATATTAATTACCATCTATTTTCAACACCCTGCATTATTGACATTCCTTTGCTCTTCCTCATGCAGAAACGTTTTTTGATTTGCACATTTAGTCACTATCATTATACACTCTAGGCATTCCTAGATTATGCCATCTCAGTCATTACTGTCTGTCTTTCCTTCTGATTTCATTTGTGCCCCCAGGCCTCCTCCATCGATCATTCTCACATTCAGCTTCATTCAGTGTTGTAACATTATTGTATTACACCTAGGTAGTATTGTGCTATCCATTTCTGAATTTTTACAATCAGTCCTGTTGCACAATCTGTATCCCTTCAGCTCCAATTACCCAATATCTACCCTGTTTCTATCTCCTAATGGTCTCTGTTACCAACTGAAATTCTCTATTTCATTTGCTAATGTCAGTTCATATCAGTGAGACCATACAGTATTTGTCCTTTTGTTTCTGGCAAACCTCACTCAGTATAATGTTCTTAAGGTCCATCCACATTTTTACATTCTTCATGACATTGTTCTGTCTTAGAGCTGCAAAATATTCCATCATATGCATATACCACAGCTTGCTTAGCCACTCTTCTATTGATGGGCATTTTGGCTGCTTCCATCTCTTGGCAATTGTAAATAATGCTGCTATAAACATTGATGTGTAAATGTCTGTTTGTGTCCTGGTCCTCATGTCCTCTGAGTAGATACCTAGCAATGGTATTGCTAGATCATATGGCAATTCTATACTTAGCTTCCTGAGGAACTGCCACACTGTCTTCCACAGCAGTTGTACCATTTTACATTCCCACCAACAATGTGTAAGTGTGCCTCTTTCTCCACATCCTCTCCAGCACTTATTGTTTTCTATTTTATTGATAATGGCCATTCTGGTGGGTGTAAGATGATATCTTATTGTGGCTTTGATTTGCATTTCCCGAATAGCCAGAGAAGTTAAGCATCTTTTCATGTGTCTTTTGGCCATTTGTATTTCCTCTTCTGAGAAGTGTCTGTTCATGTCTTTTGCCCATTTCGTAATTGGGTTGTCTGTCTTTTCTTTGTTGAGTTGACAAATCTCTATAATATTCTGGGTACTAGAACTTTATCTGATACATACTTTCCAAATATTGTCTCCCATTGTGTAGGCTGTCTTTTTACTTTCTTGATGAAGATCTTTGATGCACAAAAGTGTTTAATTTTGAGGAGTTCCCATATCTTTCTTTCTTTCTTCAATGTTGGTGCATTCGGTGTAAGGTCTAGGAAACCACCTCCTATTATAAGATTGATAAGATATTTCCCTACATTTTCTTCTAAAAGTTTTATGGTTTTAGATCTAATGTTTAGGCCTTTGATCCATTTTGAGTTAATTTTTGTATTGGGTGTGAGATGTGAATCCTCTTTCATTCTTTTGCATGTGGATATCCAGTTCTCTAGGCACCATTTACTGAAGAGATTATTCTGTCCCAGGTGAGTTGGCTTGACTGCGTTGTCAAAGATCAATTGTCCATAGATGAGAGGGTGTCTATTTGAACACTCTATTCAATTCCATTCGTCAGTATATCTTTATGTCAGTACCATGCTGTTTTGACCACTGTAGCTTCATAATATGCCTTAAAGTTAGGTAACGTGAGACCTCCGACTTCATTTTTTTCCCTCAGGATACTTTTAGCTATTCGGAGCACCCTGCCTTTCCAATAAATTTGGTTATTGGTTTTTCTATTTCTGAAAATAAGTTGTTGGAATTTTAATTGGTATTGCATTGAATCTGTAAATCAATTTAGGTAGAATTGACATCTTAACTCTATCTAGTCTTCCAATCTATGAACACGGTATGCCCTTCCATCTAATTAGGTCTTCTGTGATTTCTTTTGACAATTCCTTGTAGTTTTCTTTGTATAGGTCTTTTGTATCTTTAGTTAAGTTTATTCCTAAACATTTTATTCTTTCGGTTGCAACTGTAAATGGAATTTTTTTCTTGATTTCCCCCTCAGGTTGTTCATTACTAGTGTATAGAAACACTACAGATTTTTGAGTGTTGATCTTGTAACCTGCCACTTTTCTGTACTCATTTATTAGATCTAGTAGTTTTGTTGGGGATTTTTCAGGGTTTTTGACATATAATATCATATCATCTGCAAACAGTGAGAGTTTTACTTCTTCCTTTCAAATTTTGATGCCTTGTAGTTCTTTTTCTTGTCTAATTGCTCTGGCTAGAACTTCCAACATAATGTTGAATAACAATGGTTATAGTGGGCATCATTGTCTTGTTCCTGATCTTAGGGGAAAAGTTTTCTGTTTTTCCCTATTGAAAATGATGTTAGCTGTGGGTTTTTCATATATTCCCTTTATTATGTTGAGGAAGTTCCCTTCTATTCCTATCCTTTGAAGTGTTTTCAACAAGAAAGGATGTTGAATTTTGTCAAATGCCTTTTCTGCATCAGTTGAGATGTTCATGTGGTTTTTCTGCTTTGATTTGTTGATATGGTGTATTACATTAATTTATTTTCTTATGTTGAATCATTCTTGCATATCTGGGATGAATTCTACTTGGTCATGGTGTATAATTTTTTAATGTGCTGCTGGATCAGATTTGCTAGAATTTTGTTGAGGATTTTTGCATCTATATTCATTAGAGAGATTGGTCTGTAGTTTTCTTTTCTTGTAATATCTTTGTCTGGCTTTGGTATGAGGGTGACGTTGGCTTTGTAGAATCAGTTAGGTAGCTTTCCCTCCTTTTCCATGCTTTTGAAGAATTTGAGCAGGCTTGATACTAATTCTTTCTTGAATGTTTGGTAGAATTCACATGTGAAGCCATCTGGTCCTGGACTTTTCTTTTTGGGGTGTTTCTTAATGACTGATTCAATTTCTTTACTTATGATTGGATTGTTGATGTAGTCTATTTCTTCTCGAGTCAATGTTGATTGTTCATGCTTTTCTGGGAAGTTGTCCATTTCATCTACATTGTCTAGTTTATTAGTATCCTCTCATTACTTCCTTTATTTCTGTGGGGTCAATGGTTTTGTCTCCTTTTCCATTTCTGATTTTATTTATTTGCATCCTCTCTCTTCTTCTTTTTGTCAACCTTGCTAAGTGTCTATCAATCTTATTGATTTTCTCATAGAACCAACTTCTGGTTTTGTTGATTTTCTCTATTTTTTCATGTTCTCAATTTCATTTATTTCTGGTCTAATCTTCATTATTTCTTTCATTTTGCTTGCTTTGGGGGTTAATTTGCTGTCCTTTCTCTAGTTCTTCCAAGACAGTTAATTCATTGATTTTTGCTCTTTTTTCTTTTTTGATATAGGCATTTAGGGCAATAAATTTCCCTCTTAGCACTGCCTTTGCTGCATCCCATAAGTTTTGATATGTTGTGTTTTCATGTTCATTTGCCTCGAGATATTTACTGATTTCTCTTGTAATTTCTTCCTTTACCCACTGGTTGTTTAAGAGTGTGTTGTTGAGCCTCCACATATTTGTGAATTTTCTGGCACTCTGCCTATTATTGATTTCCAATTTCATTCCTTTATGATCTGAGAAGGTGTTTTGTATAATTTCAATCTTTTAAAATTTATTGAGACTTGCTTTGTGACCCAGCATATGGTTTATCCTTGAGAATGATCCATGAGCACTTGAAAAAAAGACGTATCCTGCTGTTGTGGGGTGTAGTGTTCTATATATGTCTGTTAAGTCTAGCTAATTTACTGTATTATTCAAATTCTATTTCTTTATTGATCCTCTGTCTTGATGTTCTGTCCATTGATGAGAGTGGGGAATTGAAGTCTCCAACTATTATGGTAGATGTGTCTATTTCTCTTTTCAGTGTTTGCCTCATGTATTTTGGAGCATTCTGGCTTGGTCCATAAATATTTATGATTGTTATATCTTCTTGTTGAATTGTTCTTTTTATTAATACATTGTGACCTTCTTTGTCTCTTTTAACTGTTTTACATTTGAAGCCTAATTTGTTGGATATTAGTATAGTTACTCCTGCTCTTTTCTGATTGTTATTTGCATGGATATCTTTTCCCAACCTTTCACTTTCAACCTATGTTTATCCTAGGATCTAAGATGCATTTCCTGTAGACAGCATATAGATGGGTCTTGTTTTTTAATCCATTCTGTCAGTCTATGTCTTTTGATCGGGGAGTTTAATCCATTAACATTTAGCATTATTACTGTATGAGCAGTACTTTCTTCTACCATTTTGCCTTTTAGATTTCATATCATATCTAATTTTTCTTCTTTTTATCTTTACTGATAGTCTTCATTTCGATACTGTTTTCCACACGATTTTCTACTGTCTTTTCGTTATGTCTCTAGTGCTCCCTTTAGTATTTCTTGCAGAGCTAGTCTCTTGTTCACAAATTCTCTCAGTGAATTTTTGCCTGCAAATGTTTTAATTTCCCCCTCATTTTTGAAGGACAGTTTTGCTGGATATAGAATTCTTGGTTGTCAGTTTTTTTCTTTTAGTATTTTAAATATATCATCCCACTGTCTTCTCGCCTCCATGGTTTCTGCTGAGAAAACTACGCATAGTCTTATTGGGCTTCCCTTGTGTGTGATGGATTGTTTTTCTCTTGCTGCTTTCAAGATTCTCTCTTTCTCTTTGACATCTGACATTCTGATTGGTAAGTTTCTTGGAGTATGTCTATTTGGATCTGTTATGTTTGGGGTACACTGCACTTCTTTGATCTGTAATTTTAAGTCTTTTGTAAGAGTTGAAATTTTCAGTGATAATTTCCTCCATTAGTTTTTCTCCTCCTTTTCCCTTCTCTTCTCCTTCTGGGACACTCACAACATATATGTTCATGCACTTCATGTTGTCATTCAGTTCCCTGAGTCCCTGCTCATATTTTTTCATTCTTTTCCTTACATTTTCTTTTGTTTGTTGGATTTCAGATGTCCTTCCCTCTAGTTCATTAATCCTATCTTCTGCCTCTTGAAATCTAACATTGCAGGTTTCCATTGTTTTTTTTTTCCATCTCTTCTGTTGTGCCTTTCATTCCCATAAGTTCAGTGATTTGTTTTTTCAGACTTCTGTTTTCTTCTTTTTGTTCACTCCTTGCCCTCTTTATATCCTCCCTCAATTCATTGATTTGATTTTTGATAAGATTTTCTATGTCTGTTCAAATATTCTGAATTAATTGTTTCAACTCCTGTATCTCATTTGAATTGTTGGTTTGTTCCTTTGACTGGGCCATTTCTTCAACTTTCCTAGTGTGATTCATTATTTTTTCTGGCATCTAGGCATTTAATTACCTTTATCAGTTTATTCTGGAGATTGTTTTCACTTTTTTTCCCCTAGGATTTTCTTCCTGGATGACTTTGATGTCTATCTTTTCTTTGACATTCAGTTCAGCTTATTCTAGTTCTCTAGCTTAAGTTTGGTTTAATAGATCAGAATTTTTCAGTTCTTGTTCTTTTTGTTTCTTGCCCTGCCTGTGGTGCTTTTCCACCACCCCTTAGGAGGGTCTACTTAGGTATTATAGACCTTAGCCAGATTTTCCCAGACCAAACTGGTCTCCTCCCAGGAGGAAAAAGTCACCTGCATCAGTTTTCCCTGATGGTGAGACCCAGCAGATTAAAAGCCTTTCCAATGAAGTCTCTGGACTTTGCATTATTCCTACCCTGCCCAGTATGTGGTGTTTTTCTCCCTACAGGTCCCACCAGCACAAGGTGATGTGGTACATTTAACTTCAGAGGACTCTCCCTGCTAGGAGCATGGTGGAGACAGAGGATAGTTTATAGGTTGGCTTTAATTGCTTCATTTTTCCAGACCCTGGGATCTGAATTCCTTGAGGGAGAGATTCCACCTGAGCTGGGCCCCACCTCTCTCCTGGGGAAGGCACACTCTCCAGACACACTCCCAAGCAAGCTTAAATCTGCCTATGCCTGGAGCAGTGGAACCCAAGAAGCCTTGCAGCTGTATCCAAAGAGTAATTGATCTGTAGAAACACAGCCACAAAAGAGAAAAAGAAAAATCCTTTTCAGAGCAGGACACTGTTCCTCGGGTTTGCCAATCAAGAGCTTAAATAGGTATGTTGCTCTGTGTGTCTCCAGGTTCTATGTGCCTTCTCCTTTCCTGCAGGGTCCAGACCTTTTCAGATCCAAAAAATCTGTTTTTTTTTTCTTTTTTCTTTTTCTGTCAGCTTTGTCCCTTCTGTGCTGGGGCAAAAACCAGCAACCGCTGCTTTTACTAGAGGTTCAGCTGAGCTGGGGGCCTATTTTTTAGTCAGAATTTGTTAATTAATTTCACATTTGGAGTTTTGTTGAACTCAGCCCCTGCTGCTAGTAGAGTCCCTTTGCTTTCCCCTCTGGGAAGCAGTCTGTGGGGAAGGGGTGCCAGCCACCACAGCTTGGGGAATCCATGGTTCTGGGGGGGCTTGCAGCCAGTCCAGCTGGTCCAGACTGGGGTACATTGTGTGTCCAGTCACTGATGTGGGCCCAGTAGTTGTTCTGTACTGCTCCTGGCTATTTACTAGCTGCTCTGGAGGATGAACTTATTCCCACACTAAATTGCTAAGCCGCCATCTTGCCTTCCTACATGTCTCTTGATATGGCAAAATTTTAAGACTAACTAGACTCTTAAGTATACATATTACAGTGGTTCTGGTTAAGGGTCTTCCCCCCTCAGAAAAGTTTTGAAATGCCTGAAGGCAGTTTTGGTTGTCACAGATCTGGAACAGGGTGGTACTATCATCTAGAAGAGTTGCAGTTTAACACCTTACTTAAAAGCCAAGAATGATCTATTTTGATATTAAAATGATCTATAAGAAGGCAGGAAAGGAGAAACAGAGGAACAACCACAACAATAAAGCATCCTAAAAAAACCAACAAAAACCCAGAGGGAACTGTGCTGGTTTGGAACTGCTTTGCACACCAGAAAAACCATGTGCTCTTTGTCCTAATCCAATATTCTAGGGGCAGACCTATTGTTTATGTGAGACTTTTTGATTAAGTGTTTCTATTGCTTCCTATGAAATGGAGCGTGAAGGATATTAGGGAATGATGAGAAAGACAGATGGGATCAGGGGGTCTGAAGATCAGTGATAACAGACAACAGACAACTTTATTCTTAACCAGATCCTGCTTATATACTGCAGAATGACAAAAGGCATGCATGCATTTCCTACAGGAATGGGGTAGTTATCTTTCAGTGCCTTCCTTTATACTTAAGATAAGCATTTGGGGTAAACAAACATCTGTTCCTCCTAGACTGTTTTACATAAATCAGATAAAATAAAGCAGATTACGATCTCCACAGTTTACTGCTGACACCACCCTAATGCAATCTGCTTCCAACTACTTCCGCAGGTCTCATTTTAATCCCTTCTCCTACATTTCCTCCCTTTTATTATATAAGCCAAGGTGACTGTGCCTGTCTTAGATTGCCCTTAAGCTCCGAGGGAAGGGTCTTACCCATCATTGGCTACCAGTCAAGCTCTCTGACTTTGATTTGGGAGGGAGCCAAGGGCTCTTGCCCAGGATCATATTGTTAGCATGGCTTTGCTTAGTGGTGCAGCTTGCTACTTTGAACATTTGTTGTTTAACACAGCTGAGGAGGAAGAGAAAGAGTATAAACAGCACCAAACCTAAGCCTATAGTAATAAAAAAAGATGTGATTTCCACCAGTAAATAGGATTAAGATTTTTTAGCTCTTGGGTAAGTGATAGTATAACATCACCTCCATAGGCTATACATAATTTATTCTGAGATAATTCTAATTCAGATTGATTATATCTTAAAGGGGGTAATACAAAAATTGCTCTCATTCCAGTTACATTTTACACTTCCTAAAAATTTAAATTTTACATTTGAACTCCAATATGAATCAATGCTGTCTCTATATCATTTAGTCTATTATTAATTTGCTCAGCAATATGAGATAGACTATGCCACAGTTCACTGGCATTTTTATGCCATTCTCTAACATAATGCTGTATCTGTATAGTTTGATACAATGAAGTTCCAGTGACCACAGCCACTGTGATAATTCCAATGATTCCAATGACAGCTGCAATAATGAGTCCAATTAGTCTCTTAGTCCTTTTCAGATATTCTTTTGCCAAATTGATCAGGATTTGTGTTTCAGGAGAGGATTGCAAAGATCTTGACATCTGCACTGGCAGCCAAATACCTCTTCTTCTTCTTGCTACTACAATAGTCTCATTTTCCTGCAACATAAATGCTTGGAGACAAGTGAACAGAGAACAATTCTCACAATTAAAAGTTTGATTTCTTATGTGCATATGACCCTTAACAAATACATATGTATCTCTAGTACATATTTGCATATAGTGTTTATGGCTGCTATTTAAAGAGAAGTTATAGTTACTAGAATTCACTATAAAAATTGGTCCCAGTCCTAAGAAAAATTTTCATGAATTTCTCTGACTAATGTTGTATTTATAGTCCTAAGGATTTGGCACAAATCATCCTTAATGTATTAAACTCTGATTTAGCTTGCCTGTCCATATAGTCTCAGTTATCTCCAAGTTAGAGGTGGGAGGCCCCACAGAGGCTGCATCTCTTACAATTCCATAGGAATCATTAATTTTGATAACTGCTCAATCCATATGACATAACTGCCATCCATTCCAACTTTCTTTCCCACCTAACAGGCAAGTATCACTTGATTCCATAGAGTTATGCATATGGGTCTTTCTAAAAATGAAAGAGTTAAATTTGACACCATTATTCTTCTTTCTTAAGTAGTTTTGGAAGCCTTGAATCTACTGGACCTGGGAATCCTAAACTAGTATTCAGATATATTGGTGAAGTTAGATTTGCCCATATTAGGGCCTAAAGCAAATGTATGTTAGGAATATAAACCCAGTAAGTATAAACATGTCCCTGTCCTTCAGCAATTAAAGTTATATGTCCTATAATGTACATTACCCAGTTATTTTCATCAAGGTTGATATTTCTGGGTTTTATTCTCTTTGAGGGAATCCAAACCAAGGTTCTGTCATCTACAATGACAAGAGCAAATCCCCTACTCCACACCTTTATCATGCCTGGTTTCCATAAATCATCCTTAACATCTTTCCAATAGATCAGCTGCAGCTGCAGTTCTGTTTGGGTTGTATCATTTTTCTTTTCCAAATTACTAAAATGTTGTTCTGCAGGAGTCTGTGATGAATTATCATAAATATTTTTAAAATTTAAAGTAAACAGTGCTTTTGCTAATTGATCTTTAGGTGTACTTATTTTCACAACATCATCTCCCCCTTTTTGTTTCATGAGCATAGACTTTAGCATCCAGTTTGCTCATTCAATAATTCCTTGCCCAGGGGGATTGTGTGGAATTCCTGTGATATGAGTAATATGAAAAGTAGTACAAAATTTACAAAATTGCTTTCCTGTATAAGTAGGACCATTGTCTGTTTTTATAGATTGAGGGTATCCCATAACATTAAGTAAATGTGATAGAACATGGCAGAAACATTCTCCAGATTGTGTGGTGGCCCATATGAAATGAGAAAAGTTGTCTATGATAACATGTACATATTGCATTTTACCAAAATGTGAGATATGAGTAACATCCATTTGCCATAATTCATTTGCTTTTTGACCTCGAGGATTAACCCCTGATGCAAATGGGAGTGCATTTGAAGGTCTAATTGTTAGACAAGTCCAAACAATGCCCTGAGCTTGCTGTTTAGATAAAGACAGAATTTTCTTTCACAGCCTTTTGCTATTAATATGAGTCAATTTGTGAAATATTGTGGGATCTTGAATTACCCCCACAAGAGTATCTGCTTACTGATTTTGTAATGACAAAGGACCCGGAAGATTAGTATGAGCTCTTATATGCATGATAAAAAGAGGATTAATTTGACTTCTGACTAATGTTTGTAAATGTAAAAACATTTGGGACAATTCATCTCCTTTAAATAAAGAAGCTGTTTCAATGTAAGTAACTGTTTGGCAGACATATTCAGAATCAGAAACAATATTAAGAGATTGTGGAAAATTCTGCAATATTTGAATTACAGATGCTAATTCAGTATGCTGGGCTGAGGTATAGGGGGTTTTCCAACTTTTGTTTTCCCCTGGGGTGACATATGCAGCCTGTCCATTATTACTACCATCAGTAAAGATGGTAATGGCTCCCTCCAGTGGGGAAGCCTGAACTATTTTAGGCAAAACCCATTGTGTCCTTTATAGAAATTGTAAAAGTTTTGACATAGACAAATGACTATCAATTTGTCTTTTAAAATCACTTAATGCTATTTGCCAAGAGGTATTGAAGATAAATAGACTTTGAACCTCTTCCTTTATGAGATCACACACTATGCTATTAGGATCATGACCTTTTAATTGACAATATCTTTGATGACTTTTGGCTATTAAAGAAATGATTTTTTGCAGATATGTATTTAAACATTTTTGTTGATTGTTTGGTAAAAAAATCCATTTTAAAACACCATCTTGCCAAAATAGGCCTGTGGGAGATTGTAAGGTAAAGAAAATAATAAAATCAACAGGCTTTTCTAGATTTGAACAAGCTGCCCTTCTTGAATGTGTTGTTCAATTAATTGTAACTCTTGTTCAGCCACAGCTGTTAACTGCCTCTTGCTTAATAAATTAGAATCTCCTTGTAAAATATCAAACAGGTTCTGTAACATATAATTAGGAATCCCTAAAGTGGCAGGTAGCAAAAATGAAAGCAGAGTGTCAGTAGTGACATGTACCCATAGTAAATGACTAGATTTTGTAAAATTAATTCACTGGATTGATTGAAAAGGAATGCAGGAATGAGGATTCCTTATAATTGGCTGTACATTTTTGGTAATTTTAAATTTATTGCATGCAGCTTTTATGATATTTTCTTGTAAAGGTGGCCAAATTCCAATTTGTTTACATGACCAGGCCCAGTTGGGTCCTCTGGGAACTGGCTAGCTTCCTGGGACCTAGATATCTTTTTTTTTCATAGTTGTGTATTCATTTACTATGATCACTTTTAGAACATTTGCATCACTCCAGAAAAAAAATACAAAGAAAAAAGAAAAAGCTCATGCATCCCACTGCCTTCCTCCCTCTCATTGACCACTAGTTTTTCAATCTACCCTTTTTTTTTTTACTCCTTATCACCCCCCATTATTTATTTATTTTTGTCCTTAGTTTTTTACTCATATGACCATACCCTGGATAAAGGGATCATCAGAAACAAGGTTTTCACAGTCACATGGTCACATCGTAAAAGCTATATAGTTATACAATCATCTTCAAGAATCAAGACTACAGAAATACAGTTCAACAGTTTCAGGTACTTTCCTCTAGCCACTCCAATACACCATAAACTAAAAAAAGGATATCTATAAAATGCATAATATAAAAACAAGTTGAAGTTTTAAAATATAGACCATATCATCCTTTACCTGTATTCTGAGGTTGAGGATAACCTCAACACTACAATCTGTCAACCACTGAAACTTTAATTTATCTCCTTTCTCTCTTCTCCCTTTTGGTCAAGATGGCTTTCTCAATCCCATGATGCCAGGTCTTGGCTAATTCCAGGAGTCATGTCCCATATTGCCAGGGAGATTTACACCCCTGGGAGTCATATTCCACATAGGGGGGAGGGCAGTGAATTCACCTGCTGAGTTGGCTTAGAGAGAGAGGCCACATCTGAGGAACAAAAGATGTTCTCCGGGGGTGACTCTTAGGCCTATTTATAAATAGGCTTAGCCTATTCTTTGCAGGGATAAGTTTCATAGGGGCAAGCCCCAAGATTGAAGGCTCAGCATATTGAATTGATTGTCCTCACTGATTGTGAGAATATCAGGAATTCCCCAGATGGGGAAGTTTAATATTTCCTCCTTTCCCCCCAGTCCCCCAAAAGGGACTTTGCAAATACATCCCAAGTGATTCTGGGATGTATTGAGGCATCATACTAACCTGTACAAACCAACAAGATCTCACACCCTATTCAAGATTCCATGTAGTAATGGTGTTTTAATAAACTGACTGTGCTGGTTTAAAAGGATGTATATTCCCTAGAAAAGCCATGTTTTAATCTAAATCCCATTTCATAAAGGCAGAATAATCCCTAGGACCTAGATATCTTTATTAAAGTACACCTCCTTCTGAGAGAATAGCCAGTCCTCACAGTTAGAGTGCACATTTTAACTGTTTCTTACCAAGGTCATGCAATAGCTACATCAGTTGCATGTAATGGCAACATCAGGTGAACAAAACAGACTCCATAAGTATATTTTTTCCTTGTATTCAGCCTTTGAATTTGATTTGCTCCCAACATAAGCCATGGTTATTTTGGGATAAATTTAATATATACATATGTAGTTTATATAAATGCTGGACAAAACATTAAAATATTTTGGCTTAAAGGAATTTAGGTATTTATATGATTTGAATATTATTTAGCCAGTAATAGATTCATTTACTGCAATATTACTTAGATTAATAGATTAAGCCACCTGGTTTGGGGCAAGAAAAGAAACAGTTTTTTTGCCAGTGTAATGATACCCAGGAGAAAATCAGTA
>PVIY010037136.1:0-24929 GCA_004026745.1 Myrmecophaga tridactyla
GGATTTAGCATCACTAATTGCAGAAGACACTCCCTTTTGGCTGATTACAAATGGATTCAGCTGTGGATGCAGCTGATGTGCTCATGACCTAATCCTGTGAAATGTCCTCATTGCAACAGACAGGCCAGCGCTTGCCCAATCAGATAAACAGGTACCACAACTTGGCCAAGTTGACACGTGTCCCTAACCATGACAAATGGAAAAGCCAATTATCAAATTTATTTGGAATCAAAAGCCAAAAAACAACTTGAAAAAGAATGAAATTGGAGAATTCACACTTCCTAACTTTAAAGCATATTACAAAGCTACAGTAGTCAAAACAGCATGGTGTTGGTACAAGGATAGATTTGTTGACTAATGAACTCAAATTGACAGTTCAGAGATAGACTTTTACATCTATGGCCAACTGATATTTGACAAGGCAGCCAAGACCACTCAACTGGGACAGATACTATAGTCTCTTCAACAAATGGTGCTTGGAAAACTGGATATGAATATCCAAAAGAATGAAATTGGAACCCTATTTCATACCTTATACAAAAATTAACTAAAGAAAATAGGTCAATGACCTAAACATAAGAGCTAAGACCATGAAATTCCTAGAAGAAAGTGTTGAGAAGCATCTTCAAGATCTTGTGGTAGGCAATGGTTTCTTTACTTCCAAAGCATACTCAAAGAAAAAAAATAGATAAATGGGACCTCCTGAGAATTAGAAAATTTTAGTGCTTCAAGGGACTTTGTTAACAAAATGAAAAGGCAACCTACTCAATTAAAAAGTTTTTGGAAACCACATGTTTAATATCCAGAATATATAATGGAATCCTATAACTCAATAATAAAAGACAAACAACCCAATTTAAAAATGGGCCAAAGACTTGAATAAACCTTTCTCCAAAGAGGAAATAGAAATGGCTAAAAAGCACATGAAAAGATGCTCAACATCACTAGCTTTTAGGGAAATGAAAATCAAAACCACAAAGAGATATCATTTCACACCTACTAGAATGGCCATTATTTAAAAAGCAGAAAACGCAAGTGTTGGTGAGGATGTTGAAAAATAGGAATACTCATTCACTGTTGGTGGCAATGTGAAATGGAGTAGCTGCTGTGGAAGACATTTAGAGGTTCCTCAGGAAACTATGTATAGAATTGCCATACATCTGACAATCCCGCTACTAGGTATATACCCAAAATTGAAAGCCAAGATTTGAACAGACATTTGCACACCCATGTTCATAGCAACATTACAATTGTGGAAAGATGGAAGCAACCCAAGTGTCCATAAACTGAGGAATAAACAAAACGTAGTATACACATATGACGGAATATTATTTACCTGTAAGAAAGAATGAAGTCCTGATGCATATGACAACATGGATGAATCTTGAGGACATCATGTTGAGTGAAATAAGCCAGAATAAAATATTCTTTTATCATTTAAAAGAATAATATTGTATGACCTCACTGATAATAACTAATTATAACAAGCAAATTCATATAGGATCACATCCTGTGCCTCTCCAGATTAGACCCGTTTCTGGTTCCCAGACCCTCTCTCTTCAGTGTTTGGTTGGTGCCATGGTCCACCCTGGGGCAGCCCTGGTTGCAGAGGCCAAGAAACTGAGAAGCAGAAAGCTGGAATCTGGCGTGGAGGTGTGGTGCCCGCAGGAGTGCACGGACTAGAGCCAGGGACTAGGAAGTAAGCCAGGTTGCAATCCTTGAATGCTTTATCCTTACCAGAGCAGCCCCATGACCAGTGACTGACCTTACACCCCACAAACCCAAACCCTGTCACCTGCTCCCATTCCCTGTGCTCTAAGCACTCCCACCCCACCAGCCCCCAACTTGCATTCCTGCCCTATCCCCACCCCAAGTGCAGTCCAACCCACCTCTCCTGCACACCTCCAGAGCACTACCTCCCCCTCCCTGCTCCCTATAGCCTGTTGCCAGTGCTTAAAAGCAGGAGGCACTAACCTCCATACCTAGGCTGTACCTGCCCCCCTGTTACCATAGTGTGGTGCAGACTCACCACACTCCCCCTGAGCTCTGCACATAAGTTTACAGCACTCCTAGTCCCATACATGTGCACGGGCACCCAATCAAGTCCTTCAACTCTGGGAACTTCAGTTTATGACCTTCCTAGACCCGCACATGTGCACGGCCCTCAGTCACACTTCCCAGCTCTGAGAAAATGCTGACCTGTGCTGCTGGATGACAAATGCCCCCAACAATTGAAGGCATAACACCAACCTGCTGCCACAGCTCTATACATGCACACAAAGGGCCCCGTGCCTTAGACCAGTGCATACCAGGTTTGTGTCCCCCAGACTGGTGCACCCGCACAGCTAAATCCTCCCTGGCCGCTGGGTGTCCACATTCACAAGCATCAGCATAATATCCCCAACCTATGCCTGTACAGGCCCTGAAATGAATCACTGCACTGTTCTGCCCCACCTGGAACTCTGCTCCCTAATGCACATCCATCCTGCAAACACAAGGTCTTAAATTAATGAAAGGAATCAACTCCCAAAGTAAATCAATTAAGATATTTACATGTGATGAAAACAATAGACAATCACTCAAGCATATCACAATGCAGACAGATAGAGTCCAGCCTAACAACCAAATTAAAACACCAGAGGAGACATAGATATTGGAACAACTAATCAAAGATGTTCATACAACTCTACTTAATAAAATAAGTGGGATGGCAAATGACATAGAGGAGATCAAGAACATAGTAGAAGAGCATAGGAGGAATTTGAAAGAATAAATAGAAAAATAGCAGATATTACAGAGATTGAAGACTCTGTTGACCAAATAAAAAACATACTAGAGGCATACGACACTAGATTTGAAGAGACAGAAGAAAGAGTAAGCAATATAGAGGGGAAAATAACTGACTTTGAAGACTCAAAACAGCAAGTGGCAAAAAAAAAGATGGAAAAAGACCTGAGGGAAATGATAGACAAAACAAAACACTCAAATATAAGAATCACTGGTGTCCCAGAAGGAGAATAGAGGGAAAAAGGACTAGGAAAAGTGGTTGAGGATATAATGGGGGAAAACTTCCCAACCCTTATAAAGGACATAAATATATAACTCAAAGAAGCCCAACGAACTCCAAACTGAGTAAATCCAAATAGGCCTTTCCCAAGGCACGTACTAATCAGTCTGTCAAATGCTGAAGAGAAGGAGAAAATTCTTAAAGCAGCAAGAGAAAAACAATCTACTACATACAAAGGAAACCACAAAAGACTGAGTTCAGACTACTCAATAAGCACCACAGAGGTGAGAAGGCAGTGATATAATATACTTAAGATTCTGAAAGACAAAGCCTTCCAGCCAAGAATTCTGTATGCAGCCAAATTGGCCTTCAAAACTAAGGGAGAGATTCAAGTTTTCACAGACAAACAAGTCCTGAAAGAATTTTTCAACAAGATACTGGCCCTACAAGCAATACTAAAAGGAGTTCTGTCAGCTGACAAAAACAAAAACAAAAAAAGGGCAGGAGGGGGTCACAGTGGCTCAGCAGACAGAGTTCTTGCTTGCCATGCCAGAGACCCGGGCTCAATTCCCGGTGCCTGCCCATGCAAAATAAATAAATAAATGAAAAGAAAAAGACAGGAGAGTAGGAGAGGGAGGTCTGGAGGAAAAATTGAAAGAGCACCAGTAAGAGTAATTTAAAGGATAAAAAGAGAAAGAGTGAAAAGAATATATAGATCTGACAAATAAAATAAAAAAGACAAGCTGATGGATTCAAGAAAAGCCTTTTCAGTAATAACTTTCAATGTTAATGGACCAAGCTTACCAATTAGAAGATACAGATTGGCTTAATGGATTAAGAAACATAATCCAGGGTGGGCCACAGTAGCTCAGCAGGCAAGAATGCTTGCCTGTCAGGCCAGAGGACCTGGGTTCAATTCCTGGTGCCTGCCCATTTAAAAAAAAAAAAGAGGAAGAAACATAATCCAGCTATATGCCACTTATGAGAGACTCATCTTAGACACAAGGATACAAATAGATTGAAAATGAAAGGATGGAAAAAGATTTCCCATGCAAGTTGTAACCAAAGAAAGCAGGAGTAGCTAAACTAACATCAGACAAAATAAACTTTAAATGTAAAGACATCATAAAAGACAAAGAAGGACACACTATATACTAATTAAAGGGCCAATTCATCAAGAAGATATAACACTCATAAATGTTTATGCCCCTAATCAAGGAGCTCCAAAGTATATGAGACAGACATTGGCAAAACTGTAGGGAGTGATATATTTTTCAACAATAATAGTAGGAGACTTCAATGTATCACTCTCCTCTCTAGATAGAACAACCAGACAGAAGATCAACAAGGAAAGAGAGAAGTTAAATAACCTGATAAATGAATTAGACCTAATGGACATATATAGGTCAATGCACCCCAAAACACTAGGATATACATTCTTCTCTAGTGCTCATGGAACATTCTCCAGGGTAGACGTTAGAGCACAAAAAAGGTCTTCATAAATTTGAAACCATTGAAATTATTCAAAGCACTTTCTTTGGTCAAATGAGATGAAGCTGGATCTCAATAACCATCAAAGTATGAGAACATTCACAAACATATGGAGATTAAATAACACACTCTTAAACAACCAGTGGGTCAAAGAAGAAATTGCTAGAGAAATCAGTAGCTATCAAGAGATGAATGAAAATGAGAATGCAACTTATCAGAATTTATAGGATGCAGCAAAGGCTGTGCTGAGAGAGAAATTTATTGCCCTAAATGCCTATGTTAAAAAACAAGAAAGAGCAAAAATCTAGGGCTTAACAGCACACCTGGAGGAGCTTGAAAAAGAACAGCAAACTAACCCCAAAGCAAATAGAAGAAGAGAAATAACAAAGATTAAAGTAGAGATAAGTGAATGGGAGAACAAAAGAACAATAGAAACAATCAATAAAACCAAAAGCTGGTTCTTTGAGAAAATCAGTAAAATTGATGGGTCATTAGCAAGACTGACAAAGAGAAAACGAGAGAGGATGCAAATAAACAAAATCAGAAATGAGAAGAGGTGTGTTACCAGAGACCCTGAAGAAATAAAAGAAATCATAAGAAGATACCATGAACAACTATATGCCAACAAACTAGACAACTTAGATGAAATGGACAAATTCCTTGAAACACACAAACAAGCTGCACTGACTCAGGAAGAAATAGAAGATCTCAACAAACCAATCACAAGAAAAGAGATTCATACAGTCATCAAAAATCTTATAGAGAAAAGCTCAGGACTAGATGACTTCATAGGGGAATTTTATTAAACATTCCAAAAAGAACTTCCACCAATCCTGATCAAACTAAATCCTGCAACTAAAAGAATCAAGTACTTAGGAATGAAATTAACTAAGGACATAAAAGACTTGTACATAGAAAACTACATACCATTGCTAAAAGATATCAAAGGAGATCTAAATAGATGGAAAGACATTCCCTGCTAATGGATAGGGAGGCTAAATATAATTAAGATGTCAGTTCTCCCCAAATTGACCTTCAGATTCAACATAATACCAATCAAAATTCCAACAATCTACTTTGAAGACTTGGAAAAGCTGAATACCAAATTCATCTGGAAGGGAAAGACACCCTGAAAAGTTGAAAGCTCCCTAAAAAAGAACAAAGTTGGAGGATTAACACTCCCTGACTTTAAAACCTATTATAAAGCCACAGTGGTCAAAACAACATGGTACTGGCACAAAGATAAAAACATTAACCAATGGAATTGAATCGAAAGTGCAGAAATAGACCACCAAATCTATGGTCAACTGATTTTTGACAAGGCCCCCAAATCCTCTGAACCAGGACAAAATCATCTTTTCAATAATTGGACATGGAAGAACTGGATATCAATTGCCAAAAGAATGAAAGAGGACCCCTATCTTACACCCTACACAAAAATTAACTCAAAGTGAATCAAACGCCTAAATATAAGAACTAGCACCATAAAGCTTCTAGAAGAAAATGTAGGGAAACATCTTCAAGACCTAGTAATAGGAGGTAGCTTCATAAACTTTACTCCCAAAGCACAAGGAGCAAAAGAAAAATTAGATAAATGGGAATCCCTCAAAATCAAATGCTTCTGCACCTCAAAAGACTTTGTCAAAAAGGTGAAGAGTCAGCCAACTCAATGGGAGAAATTATTTGGAAATCACATATTGGATAAAGGCTTGAATTCTTGTATATACAAAGAAATCATAAAACTCAACAACAAAAGAACAAACAACCCAATTATAAAATGGGCTAAAGATATGAACAGGCATTTTTCTGAAGAGCAAATACACATGGCTCAAATGCACATGAAGAAATGCTCATTTTCATTAGCTATAAGGGAAATGTAGATCAAGACTACAGTAAGATACTCACACCTATAAGAATGGCTGTATTAAATAAACAGGAAACTTTAAATGTTGGAGAAGATGTGGAGGAACTGTGACACTTATGCACTGCTGGTGGGAATGTATAATGATGCAGCCACTATGGAATACTGTTTGACGGTTCCTTAAGCTGAATATTGAGTTGCCTTATGACCCAGCAGTAGCACTATTTGGTATATACCCAGAAGATCTGAAAGCAATCACACAAACAGACATTTGCACACTGATGTTCATAGCAGCATTATTCACAATTTCCAAAAGATGGAAACAAACCAAATGCCCATCAACAGACGAGTGGATCAACAAAATGTGGTATATATGTACAATGGAATATTATGCAGCAGTAAGACAAAATTACATCATGAAGCACGTGACAAAATGGATGAGCTTGATGACATAATGCTGAATGAAACAAGCCAGATGCAAAAGGATAAATACTGTATGATTCCACTTTTATGACCAGCATAAAGGTGTAATCAGTCTTGTAGTGTACAGTGTAGGGGACTTGGAGCTGCATAGAAGTTAGAGTGGGTGAACCATTACTAAGGAGGTTGAACTCCAATGTAAGGGAATAGGTAGGAGTGAAGATGATTCTCTAATGGGTCTATAAGTGACATTGCCATATTGAGGATGAACAGGATTGAAGGGGTTTGTATAGACCTACATGTCCCACTGATTAACACTAGAAATATGAAATAGTTCTTGCAAGAATTACTTCAAAAATGTGATTCGTGTTTAAAGAGTGTTTACGTCCAGGGTCCAGAGGGAAAACTGCTATTGCATGCTATGGGCTATGTTCAAAAGTAAAACATCAGCACTACCACAGCAACAATAGAGGTAAATAATGGGAAAAGGGACAAGAGTTAAGAGGAGGCTTAAGATTTCCTATTTGGTGAGGATGTGTTTACTAGTTTTCTTTTTCTTGGGAACAAGGGAACAATGAAATTATCTAAAATTGAGAATGCTGATGGACTGTGGACTTTTGGTCCTCTACATAATGCCTGATGAATGCAGGTGGCTGAAGGATGCACTGACCGAGAAGTAGATTGGCAAATGATGTAGTACTTATAAACAAAGGTTGTGCTGCTACAAAAAGGCACAAAGTCACAAGGCATGCAATAATGTGAACAAACGTGGGACATTTGATGGAGTAAAATAAGCCAGGAACAAAAGAACAACAATGGCATGGTCACTTTTAGAAAACGCTTATAAGAAAACAGGGACCTAGATTGTAAGCTTTTATAGCATTTATAACATTAAGTCTGGAGTGGTATTATTATTTCTAGATTTCAAGAGGCTGTTATGTGTATATATATATACATACATATATATATATATGTATAACCTGATATTTGGAGATAAGAACGAAGTCAATCAGGTGGGGTTAAAGTAACTCAGAACACAGGGTTAAGGAAGGCAGTGTATATATTTTAGAACTACACATACTCTTTGAGACCAAAACAAGAAAGTTTTATTTGGTCTGGAACTGAAATTTTCTGTAGCACATAATCTAATTCAATCTATCTGTATAGCTCATATGCACAATTGAAACACAGGGAGCCCAGAATAAGAAAGAGGTCCTTTAATCCTGTATAGATTATTGTAATGCCTGGATACATCCTAGAGTACATTAAGCAGATAATCAAAAAGTATTGGCAAAGTCCCTTGAGGGAGGGGAGAAAGAATATGGAACTATTAAACCTTACTATCAGGGAATCCCCTGATACTGTGTCAAACTTTAGGGACACCCAAATCAATAGGCCATCTCTACAGAGACACTTATATGTAGCAAAGTCTGATAATCACTGCATTAAGGAATGCTTCCTCCATTCCCATATATCTCATTAGTTTATAAGAATTGCATATTAAAATATGAAAGTGTAAAAAAAATAGCTATCAGAAATCTTTAAAAGGAAACAGAATACCAGTTGCTCAAAATGCAATATTCCAAATTTATTGGGCTCAAGTACTGCTGCAGATACAGTGATACACAAACTGCTTTTCTTTTCTATATCTATTTTGCCAACATATGTTGGGTTTTCGGGTTGCTGTTACTCTGTTACCACATTTGTGATATAAATTATATTGCCAATTGAAAATATTGGGAGCTGTCAATGTTAAAAACAGACTTATGCCTAATTTTTATTGTCAATTCTTCTAAATTATTATTTTTGCTTGCTTGCTTTGAAATTTCAAGGGTAGATTTACAGAAGCTAATGCCAACAGATGTTTCTTTCCAAAAAATGTTTTGGCTTATTTTTTTAATAACTCCAATATTTTTCAGTAATGGGCAAAACAGATTTTTTCAATTGTTCTCTCTCTGATGGTAGTTTTTAATATTTAAGTAGCACAGTCTTGATATAAATTCATAGAATTGTTTTAGAAGGTTATTTATGATTTCAGAGATTTTGTTTCATTTTGTTTGGATTTAGGAAAATCTATATTAGACATGCAAAGAATGAAGTGATGTTGGTGAACTCCATTGCCTTTTACCATTTCACAAACCAATGCTACCCAAAAGACACCAAAGAGGTTATACACACACTAACATGAATGGACATAGAAGTCTATGTTCTATGTAAGTTTCACTACTATAATGCATCTCATTGTCTGACCATCCCACCAGTTATCTACCTGTGCATTATTTTGTTTCCAATTTTTTACTATTGTAAAGAAGGCTTCTATTATTCTTCGGTTATTTCTTCTTGTGTTCCTGTGGAAGAGTCTTCCTAAGGCAAATATCCAGAAATGGAAAGGCTAGTTTATGTATTATAGATGTGTTCATCAATAGTAGATATTGTTAAATGTTACATTTCAATATATCTTTATTAATTTGAACTTAAACTAGCAGTTTATAAGAAATTATATTGCTTCATATCTATGTCAACATTTTTATTGCCAGACTTTTTAATGTTGGCCATTTTATGGTTGTGCTTTTAATTTTCATTTCTTTGATTACTAGAAAATTTAAGGTTTTTAATTTATTTACACATCACAATTTTGACAGCTTTTTCTGTGGTTTGTCTCTCCATTTTCACAGTGGTTTGTTTTTTTCTGATAATATTCCTGTATACTTTATCAAAAATAAAGAGAAAATCATAAAGCTTCTTGTAATAGTGATTTCTAATTGTCTCTCAAGTTCATGTAGCTGATACCAGGCTAGCACTCCCAAGATAAACAGCTAGAAAGCAGAATTAAATAACTAAGCAACTGCTTTTTAGAAATCAGACAAAAGGCATTATAAAATAGCAATCTCAGAGAGAATTAAAACAAATGAGGTGAGCAAGCAAGTGCCCTAGTTCTCTACCTGAAGCACTTTCTACATACAGGGTGCAGAAAGAGACAATTCAAATAGAGCTGAGCTGAGCTGAGCTGAGCTGAGGAAATAAAGATTGATTGGCAACTGAAATTTGCAGGGTGGAGTTCTGGAGAGGAATAAGATTTACAGAGAAAGAATTCTTGAAATCTGTATGGGAGTTGCCTTAAAAGAAGTGGTTGAATTCTTTTCCCAAACCATGCAACCTGCCCCCTCCCCAATAAAAAAGAGTGGTTGAATAGGGTGAGATTCAAGGCAAAAAACAATTATAGGGAATTATAAATGGAACAACTTATAAATAAAAAGGAACAGAATACTGATACAAGAACATTGATAAATCTCAAAAGTATTAAGTGATAAGAAAGATGCAAAAGCCTACATATCATATTATCCTACTAATAAAAAAATTCTAGGAAAAGCAAAACTATAGATATACTAGTAGAAATCAGGTCAATGTTTTCCAGGGCTTTGAGGGTGAAATGATTGACTGGGCTGAGGCAAGAGAAAACTTCTTGGAATGTTGGAAATGTTCTACATTTTGATAATGGTGGTGATTACACAAAAATATACATATGTCAAAATTTATTGGCCTGAAAATTTAAAATGTAAGTTTTAAGATATGTAATCTAAACTTAATAAAGTTTATTTTAAAGAGGGAAAAGAGGTGCCATTTCTTCCTCATTTCTTCATTTGTTGTTTGAAATGGGACCATAATAACTGGAGCTCAAAATGCTATTCTGGACCATGAGGACAAGTTCTATTCCTTAGGGGATATTGGAGAAATGCATGAAGGACCTTCAGTCACTGAAGACAATGGGATCCTCTAAAGCAATCTGGGACTGTTCATTTCTAAACTTCTTTTACATGAGAAAATAATGAACTTCTACCTCATTTAAGTCACTTTATTTTAGTGTGCTCCTTGAAGCTGAACCTAATTGCAAGTGACACATATCCCTTCCAGGCAGAAAGAATATTTTATCTGAGAATTTTAAAGTAGCATTTTAATCTGAAACATTGGACTCTAAAAGACATTGGAACAAAACTTATAAATGAGTAGGAAGAAAATGAGAGCAATCCAAATATTCTATACTTGGTAGCCCTATGAATGTCTAAAGAAAAATATTTTTCAATACAGAAGGATTCAGAATATATATCATTTAGCATCCTGTGTGAGGAAATTCAAGGAACTACTCTAATCAAATTCAAATCTGAGAAGGTAGAGAATGGGAAGTGGTTGCCTAATATGTACAGAATTTTTAGTGAGGCTAAACTTAAATGTTGGGAAATGGGTAGAGGTGAGAGTAGCTCATTATTGGGATTATAAATAACAGTGCTGAACTTTAGGTGAATTTGGCTGAAATAGGTTGTTTTAGAGTCATGTATGTCACCAGAAGAAAAGCTAGAGGTTAAAATGGGGTTGTATAACATAGTGAACCTTGAGGCAGACGTTGTTTAAGATTGACACTAAAATATAAGTAAGTTCTCTCATGAACTAGTACAGGTACACAGCACTATATACATAGTACAAATATATGATACTTGTACACATGTATGAAATAATAGATTGGAATATGGGGAAAAAATACCTATTGCAAGCTATGAACTATGGTTACCAGTAATATCTTAATGTTCTTTCATCAATAACAACAACCAAACCTATACTAGGAGTCAATAATAGGGGGGAAAGGGGTATGGGATTTTTTTTTTCATTTCTATTATTTTTCTTTTTGGAGCACGAAAGTGGTCTAAAATTGAGTGTGATGATGATTGAACAACTAGGTGATGATACTGTGAGATATTTATTGTATACTTTGGAGGAATTACATGGTATATGACTATACCTCTATAAAATTTGCAGTTAAAAAAGTTAATCACAACAAATTTTCAAGATCTGAAAAGAAAACAATCATAATAAATAATGGTGACCAACACATATTGCAATAATGATAATTTAAACATATGAATATAATTATAATATAACTGGGGATTGTTAAAATATGTTTGCAATTGCATGCACACACATGTATATATACACACTAATGTAAGGAAATAAACAATAGCTTAGAACAAAAATTCTAACATTTTGTAATTACACAGCATATAGATGTTTCAACTTAACGGTGGAAAGAAGGGAAAGTAGGCAATTAAGCATAATATGGATAGTACATTTGTTCTTCAAATTTAGTACAGCTGTGGGAAGGTATTGATTTAACAACTATTTCTTTAACAAAAGAATAGTCAAATTGAGGAGTACAATGAAACTTCCAAATTAGTGGACATGTGAGTAATAAAAAGAAACATGCTCAATTGAATAAAATAATAAAAGTATGAAATATGAAATAAAAAATTTGTAATAAATAGAAAGCATTAAATTTGATGGAATGACTATAATGAATATGATTGAATTAATTTCACTAACAAAAAAACTCAGGGTTTAAAAATGAAGTCTAAATTTTATAAACGAAAGGTGGCCAAATTCTAGTGTTTAGCGACAAGATATATACATCTAGAAAGATATATCACTCAATCGTATGTTGATCAATTCCTGTGAATTTCTGAATTAATTTCTTATAACTAAAAATATCCTCACTTTTTATAATGAATTTTAAAATGACTGCATCTCTTGAATTTTTACTTGCTTATTTTCCCACACTCTCTCCTTGTCATACTAATAGTATTTTTGTCTATTCCTCTATTGTGAATAAGAGGCATCTCAGACTCTAGATTGTGACCTACTGGAGAATGTATTGCCCATAATACAGCTCAATAAATGTTCTTTTGAAAAGAAAGCTTACCTTTCTCCTTATTATAAATTCTTTGTCTGGTTGCTTTTGTCATATTTCCATCATCTATGTGCCCGTTTGAAGCTATTAGGTACCCTAGAAAAACTACGTCCTTTAATTCCTATTCAACATTGCTGAATGGGACCTTTCTGATTGTTTCCATGGAGATGTGACCACCCAATTGTGGGTGGTAGCTTTTGTTTAGTGGTTTCCATGGAGATGTGTCTCCACCCATTCAAGGAGGGGTTGGTTACTGGAGCCCTTTAAGAGGGAACTATTTGGAAAAAGATTTTGAAACACAGAAACAACAGAAGCCTCAAAGCTGACAGAAAGTGCACAGCAGAACTAACAAATGCAGACATGTGGAGAACAGAGGATATTGGAGATGCTTCGAACCCAGCAGATATCGCCATAAGATGTTAAGCAAACCAGAATCTGTAGAGCACCAAGGGAAGTCATGAGATGAAAGCCAACCCTGGAGGAGTAAAGTGAGGAACCCCCACAGGAACAGAGGCTGAAAGCAACGGAGCCCAGGAGCAAGGGACCAGCAGATGCCAGCCATGGGCTTCCCAGCTGACAGAGGTGTTGTAGACCCATCAGCCTTTCTTGAGTGAAGGTAACCTCTTGTTGGTGCCTTATTTTGGATGTATTCATTGGCTTAGAATTGTGAACTTGAAACATTAAATTCCCCTTTATAAAGCTATTCCAGTTCTGGTATATCGCATTCCAGCAGCTAGCAAACTAACACAAACCATAAGACCTAATGCCTTGCCAAAAAACCAGTGTGCCCTAAGTGTTTGCAGATAAATGTAGAAAATTTCGACTATGTGAAATATTATTGAGAAACATAAACTAGAAAATGAGACATCAGAGGGGTCAAGAATAATGAATGCCTATCAAGCACTGAATTTCACTTACTTTGTCCATAGGCAGGTCTTTTTTTTAATATCAATATCTATTCCTTGCTATTTGGCCACATTTCTGGCAAAATTAGCTGTTTTTCTAGCAGACAGAAGATTTGAAGTAGCATATTTCAAAGGTGTTAATGGATGAGAGGATTTTAAAGATAAGCACCTGGGAGCAGTGAGAAAAGACTGTCAATTGCATAAATGTGAGAGAAAACAAAGAAAGGTTATAAATTAAGAAATGCAATGGCGAAGTGTTCTAGAATCTCAATGACTCCTTTGGACAACCCTCTACTGTATCACAAACAATAAGGAAATGTTATAATGACACTCATACGTAAAATTGTGCAAAGTATTTAAAAATCCATATAGTATGGAGAGAATATATAATGGAGTTTAAGAATGTTTCTATCAAAATAGAAATAGGGAGAAAGTGCATTCACTATAACACTCAAACAACTGCTTTGTTTTGTGTCAATGCCCATTGATACATCATTGTAGATTTTATGTTCTTTTAAGCATGATATGAGTCATATACATTTTCCCTTATTTTATGAACATCACTGAAAAATAAGTTAAATAAAGGGATGATTTACAATTTACAGATGTCCTCATTTGTATCTGAAAACAACACAAATTCATGCACAACAACCAATTAGCATAGTAATGCTGCAAAATAAAAATGCAAAGTGTTTTAAAGTTGTCTGTTAAAAAGTTTGACTTCTATTTCACATATTTCATAGTTGTGAATATTCTTTAAAAATACATTTGCATGTTTATTTTTATTAGCTGAATGCTTTTAAATTTTAATTTCCTCTATTGTTATAAATATACAGTTATAGTTAACTGAAGTTTTCAAGTCACTTGAGTACCGTAATTCTTTCTTTCAGAGAACATACTTTGAGCATTATGTGGGCCAGGACATCTTTAAGCCCTCCTGCAGGACCTGGAAAAGAATGAAGTGCTGATTGGGTTAAAGAATATATACCCAAGTGGACAGACACAGCTTATATTTTTTCTTTTCTTTTTTTTTTTTTTTTTTGCATGGGCAGGCATCGGGAATTGAACCTGGGTCTCTGGCATGGCTGGCAAGGACTCTGCCTGCTGAGCCACCATGGCCCTCCCAGCTTATGTTTTGAAATGGCTGAAAGCTGTGGGCTTTGCATAATATTTTCCAAGGTATTATTTCTCCTTTAAATGGTATTCTGAAAACAGGTTCTTCAAATGACAGAAGGAGAAAAGTAGGCCTAAAAAGTAGGCCTAAAGCTTGGAAAAGCAAATAAAACATTTGAAAGTAAGCCTGTGGAAATGTATTTTGATTGCATTAACTGATATCTCTATGAAACATAACGGTGTTTTCCTTTGTTCCCCATGTGGTACACTGTTTTATTGAAACTTTGCAAAACAAAAATGTTTTCACCTGCTGATCTCCATAGTAAATATGATCAAAATTAAGACTCAAATGATAGCTTTATAGATAGCCATCAGCATAGTTGATTTAAATATTCTCTTATTTTACCTGATCATTATCAAAAGGTGAAAGCTGATATTGAAACAGTCTAATTAAATTGAAAGTTATCAAGACCTAGTAAAGAATTATTATTTTTTTAAATTAGCTTTTTTCCTTTCTCCTTCTACTTATTGTCTCCTAGAATGGTGTAAAAATGGAAGCTAGACTCAAGAAAGCTGTTTGTGTAGATGGATTAATTTGACTACACATTAATTTCCTGCTGTGATATCATAGTCTTGTGGTCATTATGTAGTTATCATTTGCAAGCAATGAGTGGGTAATTACTGAGATTGTTTTTTCTTGTTTTTTTTTCTTACTGCCCAAAGTTGAAATAAAGTGTTAACCTTGGGCCTTCTGCCTTAAACTTGGTAAAAACTTTGGGATTTCTTTTATTCATAAGCAATACAAATGGATAAAATAGAGTGGAGATAAAAGTTACTTTCTAGATATAGATACAATCCAGGTTCCTACATCAGAATCCGCAGGTTCCTATATCAGAATCCCCAGGATTGAGGACCTGTGTCCTGGCAGTTTCTTAAGTGATTGAGATGCGAGGTCAAGATTCAGAAGGGCCAATTTAGGCTGTTTAGGATTACAGATGAGAGAGACACAGCACACGAGGATTGAATGTGTATTTTATCCATTGGTGTTTGCTCTACTGTATATCTGAAATGCGCAATATCAAAGGAGATCAGATTCTACTAACATAAGTTAGAGCAAATATATTCTCCCAGAAATACACTGTTTAATTTCATTTCCTTTCCTTTCTTTTTCATATTTGTGTTTCATTTTAAGCATTTAGTTCTAAACTTTAATTATCATTCTCAGTCTGAGAAAAGGACATAAAGATTCTTATAAACAAAATATATTTAAATGTTCTCTGCTGAACTGTTATCAAGTGTTGCATCCTTTGTGCTGCTTTATGTAAATTATGAAGCTATAGCCACCAAACAGCAAAACAATGACAAAATGCAGCATGGGATTAATAAAGATTTACTAAAGGGCTTTAGGACTTTGCTATACAAAATTAGATAGTTTTTCATTGTTTTTTAGTGAAATCAAAAGTGTTCAGAGCCAGTATTGTTGGTTATTTGTAGCACACATACTCAGCACATTTGAGGGACTTATATGATAATTAAATTTGCATTTGCAATAAAGCTACTTATTAGGATGGGATAACTCAGAAAAAAAAATTGGATCACTCACGAAAGTAATCTCTCCCTTCAACGTATTTTAAAATGTGTGTTTTAGTTTCCAGACTGCTAAAACAAATACCATAAAATGGGTTGGCTTCACCACAGGAATTTATTGGCTCTTGGTTTCAGAGGCTAAAAGGCGTGCTTCCTCCTGGAGTTCATGTCTTCTGGCTGGCTTGCATTCTTTGGGGTTCCTTGGCTTTTAGGTCACATGGCACTATTGGCGCATGGTGGCATCTCCTTTTTCTTCCATGTATCATTAACTTCCAGCTTCTTGTTTCTCTGCATCTGACTTTCATTCTGCTTATAAAGGACTCCAGTAATCCGGATTAAAGCCCAACATGATTTAGTTCAGCCACGCCTTAAGTAACATCTTGAATCTCTTGAAGAGATTTTATTTACAGTAATGGACCAAGACCAAGAACATGTCCAAACTGGGGTACACAATATTCAATCCACATCAATGTGCAATGAAGTAATTGCTTAACAGTAACATACCCAATCATGGTGAGCTCATTAGATATGCAAGTCATATTTGGAGTATAGGAGAAAGGTTAAAAATAGTTTAAAAAAAGGTTATATCTTTTTGTAAGATAATATTACAAATAATCTCCAAGACCATGATATTATATATCTTCCAAATATATTTAACTTAATTTTTCAGCTAAATAAAATATACTTAATTCACATGTAGCCTTGTAATAAGACAGCTTGAAATTCATTCTCCCTATTCTCAGCAGTTTCACTGCTCAGACTATGCAGGTCAAGGTTGTATGGCTCATGGTTTTCAACTTTTTCTTAAGATAGGGATCCATAAAGAGTCTCTTTTGCAGTGAATAAGGCAAATTTTTTTCTATGATTTTGTTACTTAAGTATACTGTACACAACTGTTATCTGGCTGTAGTCTATGAGAAATAATAAAGTAAATAAACCCATCAACATGTTAAGAAAACCGAAATTTACTGTTCAAAGCGGTAACAGGCATGTTCCTGGAATTGTTTAAATAAGGAAATCATCAAATGTGTGTTTAATAAAGTTTGTTTGTGACTTGTCCATTCTCTGAACTTTTAGCAACAATTAAAGATTGGTGCAGACATTGAAAAACAAGTAAGTCTAGATATCTAAGAACACAAGCTTTAACCCTTCTTAAGATTTTAAAAATAGTAGTTAACAGACCTTTATTAGTGGACAAATGTTACTAACAATGGTTGGACTTTAGTTTACTCACACTATAAAGCTAGGGTCAGCTAATTTGAATAATATTCTAAATTATCACAAATAATTGACTTATTATAAAACAAATGTGCCATCGCCACTTAATGATGATATTGTAATAATCAGGCAAAATTTCCATGTTAACTCTTCCAAGAAAACCTGTCTTAATCTTCCACAGAATAGCACTAATTTTTGGAGTTATTAGTGACATATTTTTGTTGCCTTAATTACATAAAAATTATTTACATTTAAAAAATGAAGTGTGAAGTTGTCAAGCTATTCAATTGACACAACTTTTCTCTCAGCATGCTCTGAGTGAAATCTCTTAAGATTATTCATATTCAAAAACTTTGTGAATAAAAGAGGAAGGAGAATATGTACTTTGAATTCCATGGGTCTATTCTCCTTCCTCTTTTATTCTTTTTCTGTTTCTTTTATATGAATTTAAAAATACAAAAAGAAAATGCATATAAAGCATAAACATATTCCCATCACCTAAAATATCTACTACTGATATTTTTCTCATTTTTTGATAAAATAAAACTTTAGAGATTTAACTAAAGTATCCTTTAATAGAGCACTATTTCAATCCAAACTCATCAGAGGCAAACAAAATATGACTTTTATGTGAATCCTTTCCATCTATTTCGATAAGGTTATTATTTTATATGTGTGTTCTTAAACAATACATGGTAATGTATTGTATGTGTCATCTTTCATCTTTCTATACTCATTCAACATTATTTTCAAAATCTCCTATGCTGATTTATCTAGAACCAGCACCAACATTCTTCTATTAATGAATATTTAGGTTGCTTAAACATTTTCAGGTTTATCATTTTTTTCCTCTGCCATATAAATAAATCCTTGTGTAGATATTCTTTTCACTTGGAGTATATTTCCTGAAATGAAATAGCTAGTTTCTTGGGTATACACATTTTAATCTGGTAAATATTGCCTCATTGCTTTCCAAAGTAACTGTGCCTCTTACAGTTTCACTAACATTGTCAAACTCTTTCATTTTTGTCCATCTTATGGGTAAAATAATACTTTGTTGCATTTATCTTGTATTTTAATGCTTTTATGCTTATATAACCATAATCTACAAACTAACATGGAAACATACAAATGTAAAGTATTAAAACTGAAAGAAACATACGACCAAGAAATGAATTCTCTGATCATTCCATCACTCTGGGATTCCATATTTAAAAGTTAGTTCTTACAATTTTTTTGGATTTTTTCCAAGTACATGCTAATTGTATGCAGTTTGATAAAATGATGCATAGGCTACAAACACTTAGTTGGTGACTGGAGAAGCTAATGAAATCAAAAGATGTATTTTGAGATGGAAAGAATAAAACACAGTTGTGCATTGGTGAGAATAACAGTGTAGGGTGAAAAATGCAAAATTTTGATGAGAAAAGGGGAATTGCTAGAGAGATATCCTTGAAAGAATAAGAGAAAATGGCATCAATATCCAAATTAAGGTCACAGACAGTTAATCTGCCATTTCAAGAGGGGTACATAATTTGTTGGGAGGGTACATATGATGATGGAAGTTTTTGGAAGCACTATTCTGGTTGCTTCTGATTGTTCTACATGTTACAGAGTGAACTCCTTAATGAATATTGAATGCGGGGGCTTGGAGATGCTAGGATCTTGATAACAGAAATGTGTAATATTGAAAAGAGTGGGAAAGTGAGTGGACTCAGACAAAATAGTATGATTTCTGTACAGCTCTGTGAGCTTCTCTGAGGTTTGTAGTCATGAATTGAAAGTAAGACCACTGATCATGGTTGTTTCCTTTTCTTCAGGCATGTGTATCTTGCAGATATGGAGTAGCTGCAAAGATATATTAAGTTGGATCATGTATGGACTCATCAAGAATAACAAAGCAGGAAAGGGGCAAAGAAGTTGAGATGTAGATAGAAATAACTATAGTGATAAATTACAGATATTAAGGTGAATAAGGATATTAATCTGATAAAGTGTCCATTGGGGAGTGATGGGGAGTGATAAATTGATGGAATAAATGGATCATACATCTATGTGAAGTAGAAGGTTAAAACAATGCTACTTAAATAATTAGATGCTTAAGTTAAATTATGCACATTAAAATACCTGGCATGTATTCAATAAATACCAGCTATTACCTCTGATATTATTGTTATTACTACAATAATGATGAAAATTAGCTATAGTTTGACTATAAGACAATACTGATTATAAAAAAAAATTAATTGTTGGGTTTGATTCCCAGTGCCTGCCCATGTAAAAATAAATAAATAAATAAATAAAATAAATTGTGCATTTTAAAAGTACAGGGAAAATGCAGTCAATTATCTCTAAACTAAGTGGGAAAGGAAAATAACTTTTAATTGTCATAAAACCTGAAAATATTTGAAAATGTCTAGTATGACTCGCCTAGAGTAAACACTCAACAATTTTCAGCTATTACTGACATGATTATTATGTCATTCTTATCAGCATCTGCTACATGTAAAATACTTTGGCTGGGCAATGAACATATTCATCCTGACAACAAAGCTGCATGATCAATATAAGTATCCCAATTCATCCAATAGAGTAGAGAAAGATTTCCTTACCCACAATAATAGTAAAGAACATTCCTGTCCTTTCAGATTCTAAAGATGATCCTATAAAACAAGAAAATTAAACAATCACTTTAAAAAATAAGTGGGTTTATGAGTTTTGCTTCTAATTTGTGTATGATGGATGTTTCTACTTTTAACTAGTTACAGAACTAGGCAGTACTCTGAACCACACGGTTCTGTGGATTGCTCTGCTGAGACTCCTAATTCAGCTGATGGGTCAGACCTCTTTTAAGGCCATTTCCATTCACTAAATTTCTTTTACTGTTATATTAGAAAATTTATTTTTGCTTTACTTTAGAAGGATTAATGCAGCTTAAATTCCTACTTGACTAATCTTGGAAGTATATGTGAATAGGCATGTTTCACCGCTAGATACCTTCCATCAAAGTATATATTGTACATGATTAAATTCTGGGAAGTACCTGCAATGAGGCAATTTTCAAAAGTCTGATGAAAAAAATCCATTTGTGCTGAACTATGTTCACATAAGTAGGTCTAAAATTCACCTCAGAAAGATAGAATGAGTGTGTGTATAGGTAGGGAGGTAGAAAGAAATAATAATGGAATCAACCCATTTCACACTAAAATTAATATTTCTTCATATGAATGATTCAAAATAAAACATTAAAATTCATAGAAAAATCATGCTTTAAAAATGTTAGTAAAAATTAAGAGACAGGGCAGGCCATGGTGGCTCAGTGATAGAGTTCTCGCCTGCCATGCTGGAAACCCAGGTTTGGTTCCCGGTGCCTGCCCATGTAAAAAAAAAAAAAAAAAAATTAAGGGACAGTGAATAAAGCATGGCCTTAAGCTTATAATGAGTCAATGTTTCATTAGTTGTGACAAAGGTACTATACCATAATATATATATATATTATGTATATATATATATATATATATATATATATATACCATATACTAAAATATAAATGTTAACAATAACCGAAACTAGGAATCCATTGTATCATCTTCTAAAATTTTCTATAAGTCTAAAACTATTCTAAAATAAAACATTTATGAAAATATTAGTATCTGCTAGCCCATAACTTAGGACTATTCCAAACTCCTCTTAAATAAAACATATGATACACAATTGATTATAGTAGTTTTGCATCCTAAAAATGGCATTACCTTATCTCTCATGGAGAGTACAGTATAGAGATTATTATGTGAGTGTTCTCAGCTTCTCCATTTACTAGCTATGTGATAGTGGGAAAATTTATATTTTTATCCAATATTTACATCCTTTATTTATTGGATTTAATGACAGCTGTAACTCATAATGTTATTGTGAAGATCAAAGAGTTAATATATATAAAATTAGTTAGAATATACTCTCTGGCATGACTTGAAGTAAGTGTTCAGTAAATGACTTTTATAATTACAACTCTTTAGTCTTCTTCTTTGGATAATCATATTTTTCTTCATAGCATTGTTCCTCTATCATTCTAGAACTTTGAGATTGAGAAATATAATAAAATGTCCTGCTCCACATCATTAGACAAAGATATCTCACAGATAAATCAGCAAAGCCTCTGGATAGAAGGTTTGAACCTATTCTAAGTAATTTTTTTACCACAGGCACAGAATTCGTTGGGACCCTAAGGATAATGGGTCAGATAAACTCTGGATGTGAAATGGTTGCTTCACTGTATCTATTGTATCACAATTCAATTATAGGAGCATGATCAGGGCTTAAGTGGGTAGTGAACATAAGATAATTCTATCCACACCCAAGAAAGTCAGAGAAAAAGAGTGGTGGGGTAGATGCATAGGCTTATTCACCTAAACAATTCTGGATTTCATCCTTAGTTTTCACCAGTCCTTTATTTGTAACAGATGGAATAACCTAGGTCCTAGCTGGCTTCAGGCCTTTCCTAGCATATACCTGTTACCCTCTCATTCATTCATGTAAGCACTTGTTTTTACTCTAAAAAGTACCCTAATTTTAACAGTGAATTATACCCAACTATTCACCAAGTTCTAGTGATATAGGCCAATTTTAACACTAATATTTCCTCCAAAATTTATCATGTAAACTAGATAAAAATGCAGACTACTGTTTTAGTCTATATTTAAAAGTTAACACATAAATGCTAAATCAGTCAGACTTAATTATGCTCTTCCCATAAGGCATAATTACCTAAACATGCCCCATAAAAATCTAATACAAGGAAAGTGCATATGTTTATAAAATTAAATTGTAATAAATATATTTCCTTCACCAAATTACCATTGGCATGTGTTCATATCATATGAAACATTAGGCCATCAGATTTTGAAGTTATGAAAAACATTCATTTAAATAAAAAAAAACTTTTGATGCTAAAACTTCTGCATCAAAAGATCTGAAGTTTTTTGAAAGAAATAAAGCCTTCTTAAAGAGCTTTGCTTTGTTTTGCTTAATATATTATATTCTGAAAGCTCCATTTAAAAAATAGAAAAGAGGGTAATAATAAATAATAATATGTATGTATTTTCATTCTTAGCATAATGGATAATTGTGAATCCACTTGCTTGGCCTAATCTTCACCAAAATCCATTCAAATACATGAATCACAAATGTTTCCAAGGCAAGTCTTCAGTGATGTGAAGGCAGGGTAAAAAGAAATATTTAAAAATAACCTGAGAATAGATGGAAAAAATTAAATGAGAAAAATGTAATTACAATTTTAAGATTGCCAACAGTGATTAGGGAAGTAGAGTATGTATCTCACTGGTAGAGTATACCCCAGAGTGATTCTAATGTGTCATTTCTGAATATGGGAAAAAAAAGCTGTGAGCACACACTTGGCAGATGACAAAAGTCCTCTAGGCTTTTCTAGATTAAAGCCTGCCAAACATGAACTCTACATAAACCTGTCAACCAATCTATGGCACTGTTGTATTGCTACAGCTTTCAGTAGAGATAGCCAAAAGAATGAAGTGAAAACACATGAAAAAAGATTAAAATCAGTTTTGAATGATTGGGAGCAAGGAAGGACAGAGCTTAATAGATAGAATTCAAAATATGTCAAGAAAGAGGAAGAGATAGCTATATGTGACATGACAAATACTTGGCTCAAAATGCCATACCAAATTTTTGCTCCATTTGCTGTGCAATTTTTAATGTAAATTTAAAAAATATTAGCTGGGAGAGGTAGTATAAGGATAAGAGGTAGGACTCTGAGGTAGACAACCCTAGACTTGAATTCTAGCCCTGTCATATACTCAGTATTCAATTCTGGTAAATTTATTTAATATCACTCTCCATCTTTATCTATAAAATGGGATATCACTGTTATAGTTTTGTGGAAAAGTTTCAATTAAGTAATGTCATTAAAGTACTCAGTGTGATGTCTGGCATATAGTAAATGCTACATAAAATGGATATTATTTAATTGTCCATGTGCTCAATTTAAAGATGTAGAAATTAGACACCATAAGGATAAATGACTTTTCCAAAGTCACAAAATTACATGGTCTGTTCATTTCAAGTGTCCTATTATTTTCACTATACTCAGCTTCTTGGTTTAAAAGGAAACTAGAATGTGGATTTTTAAAATATTTATAAACTGACTTTATTCAATTTATTTGCTAATTCAAGGAATTTGACATGGTTTCAATTAACTAATCATATACAGTAGATAAATAATTAACCTGAATCACATCCTATTAACATAGAACAAGATCAGCAAATTGACTATTATTTTATTACTACCATTATGGCTTCTTCTCTTTTATTTCCACCTCATTCTTTCCTTCCTCTTTCATAAACTACAAGGGTCACACCTGTTAGATGCTTAATAAAAGGTTGAGTTGGATTACATTTGAGTGTGGATGCAATTTAGTTTAAATATATTCATATTAGCATTGTCCTAGTGCTTCTCACTGGCATCAGCAATTCTTTTTATTTCTCTCATGAATTAAGGAGAAATTACTTTAGTAATTTTTCCAGCATCCTGATAGATGATTTGGAAATTTATTTTAGCAATTCACTTTGAAGATAGCAGTTGTGCTGGTATGAATCTATTATGCACCTCAGAAAAGCCATTTTTTTAATCCTGATTTAATCTTGTGGGAGCAGCCATTTCTTATAATCTTGATTCAGAACTGTAAATTGGAATCTTTTGATTAGATTATTTCCATGGAGATGTGATGTGCTCAAATCTGGGTTTTAACTCTGACTGGATGATGATATGACTATACCAGTTCCAGGTGGGTCTTAATTAGCTTACTGAGATTGTTTAAAAGAGGAAACATTTTGGATAGAAACAGAAACAACAGAGCCTAGGTAAACTGCAGAAATGACAGAAATCTCAGAGCTGACAGAAACTTCACAACAGAGTGGAAAAAGATGCAGACACATGGAGAACAGAAACACAGATGTTTAGAGATGCTTGGAGCCCAGCAGACATCGCCATGAGATGTTAAGCAAGCAAAAACCTGGAGAGAGCCAAGGGAAGCCAAAAGATGAAAGTCAGCCCCGGAGAAGAAACGTGAGAAACCACCACAGGAACAGAGGCTGAAAACAAGGGAGCCCAGGAGCAGGGGGCCAGCAGATTCAAACCACGGGACCACCCACCTGACAGGTGTTCCTGACCCATCAGCCTTTCTTGAGTGTTGGCAACCTTTTGTTGGTGCCTTAATTTGGTCACTTTCACTTCCATAGAACTGTAAACTTGTAACTTATTAAACTTCCCTTTATAAAAACCATTACAGTTCTGGTGTATCACAGTCCGGCAACTTGCAAACTAACACAGCAGCAATGATGATAATTGTCATGATGGCAACAATCTTACTACAGACTAACAGATTTAAATTAGATTAGCAGGTAATGACTTTCCATTCATTGCCTACATACTATCAACTTGAAAGTAGGCAAAGAATGTCTTTTTATTTTTCCAGCTATTGCCCTCTCTTAATCTCGTACCATATCTTAATATGGTAATTGATAACTTTCCTACAATAAATAGAGAAATCAAAACTGTGT